>PVJH01047798.1:0-11103 GCA_004026705.1 Nesogale talazaci | reverse complement strand
CCGGAGGAGCCAGCAGAGAGACCACACGGCTTTGCCTTGATCTACCCAGACCTCTCAAGCTGGAGCGGCATGCTATTAATGGACCCTGAGCACTGGAAGCGAGGAGCCACAGCGAGACCCCTGCCAGTGCCAGAATTCTGCACCCACTGATCTGTTACTTCGTGAGTTGGAGGAAGACTTTGTAGACTGATTTTGGGCATATGGGTTAATATCGGACTTATGACTTTGTACTGGACTGGATTGGGATGCCTTCTTAGTGTCATATTCCTTTTGTATATAAACTCTTTCCATATATCCATATGCGTGTCTTTGAAATTTGTTCCTCTAGTCTGCCCGGACTAACACAATATGGCATACATATGTTGAGATGATACAACCTTCACACACACACACACACACACACACACACACACCTTTCCTGATTTTAAACCCAGGTGGTATCCTCTTGTTCTGTTTGCATTACTATTTCTTGATCCACTTATAGGAGCTGCATGAACACAATTAAGTGATCTGCAATTCCCATTCTTCCCAAGGCTATCCATAATTTTTTTATGATCCACACAGTTGAATTCCTTTGCATAATCATTAAAACACATTGAAACATTTTTCTAGTATTCTGTGCTTCAGCCAAGGTCTATCCGATGTCAGCAATGATAGCTCTTGGCTCACTTCCTCTTTGAATCTAGCCTGAACCCTGGGATCTCTTTGAACTTGCTTGTGATAGCAACAATAGCATTTTAAAATTTGCACATTCTTTGAGGTCACCTTTCTTTGGCTTTGGTATAAACATGCTTCTCTTACATATTTTGGAGCCTACACAAGTGACTGCTTCCAGTACTGAATCAGCTTCTGAGACATGTCAGTTGATATTCCACCTATATAGAGTGCTGCTTTTCACAAAGACCTTCATGACCACTTTGGCTTCTTTCTACAGAACCACTGGTTCTAGATCATAAACTACCTCTTCAAAAGAATGGCTGTAGGGGGGACATTTTTGATGCTTCTAATTTTGTTCAATATTTTGCCCAGAAATATTTCTATTCTTACTAGAATTGTGACCTTTTCCTTTAGTTCTTTCAGCTTAAGATATATTGAACTGTTCCTCTATGTTTTTTCCCCCCCCTGGGGGCATCACTGTCCCATGGTGGGAGTAAGAGGCCCAGCCTTGCTCCTGGAGAGCTGCTGCTGGATTTTTACTGCCAACCCTGTGGGCCACAGTCCCGCACTCAACTACTACACCACTGGGGCTCAGCCCCCTCTATGTTTTTTTTAACTCCTTGTTTGCACACATAATCGTAGCAATTTACTTTGCTTTTTTTAAGCTTCCCGTTGACATTTTCTGTTCAACTTTTTTACTTCATCATTTCTTCCCTTCTCCCTAGCTCTTCTACAATTCAGAGCACGTTTCAGAGTCTCCTCTGGTATCCAGTTTGACCTTTTTCTTTTCTGTATTTTGAATGACCTTTCGCCCCTTCATTATCCTGGTCTTGATGTCATCCCACAACTTACTGGTTTTCCTAATTAGCTTTCAATACATCAAGTCTATTCTTGAGATACTCTTGAAATTTTGGTAAAATATACTCAAGGTAGTATTTTGGCTCTTGCGGAGTTGTTTTCTAACATGAACTATTAGCATTATCTAATGAACTATCTAGCATTAACATGAACTTATGTAAGAGCAATTGATATGGTTCCAGTCACTGGTTGATTTATGCTTACGTGGGAGACTGTGGACAATTCGACTTCTGCACTCCACCTAGAGTACTTTGTGCCTTCCACAGTTGTCATTTGAGTTGCTAAACAAGTTTTTGTCTTCCAAAATTCTCTCATGCTCTCACCATGGTCAAACCTTCCAACTACTGTTGCTTCCCATGTTTCCCAACTTTGGTCTTCTAAACTTTATTATCAATGAATACCGATTGCATGCTTTATATATTTATGAATGCAAAGGTTGGTAGAATTCTTAAAATTCTGCATCATGCCATTAGTTGTTGGTGCATAAATTTGAATAATTGTTGCATTAACTGAACTTCCTTGTATGGAGATTAGATATTATCCTATCACAGACTGCAATGTGCTTCAAGATGGATCTTGCAATGGCCTTTTTAGAAAATGAATGTGATGATTCCTCTTGGACCTATCATTCCAGGCAGAGGAAAACCATCTGATACTATATGATTGTCTTATTCAAAATGGCCAATAGCAGTCCCATCACAGTTAACTAGTGCCTAGAATATTTATTTTTGTGCATTCAATTTCCTTTGACATCTCCCATTTTTCTACATCCATATTGTGTATAACCTAAGTTCCAATTATTATTGGATATTTACAGCAGTTTTCTCTTATTTTACATCATGCTCTATCCACATATGAAGGTCTAAGTACCTTTATTCCCATTACTCCATCCTTGTCTTTATGGTCACTGTATTTGGAGAAGATTGATCTTCCTTGATCATATTTGGAATGCCTTATGATCCGAGGGATTCAACAACTGGTACTATATCCAAAAACATTCTGCTGCTATTTGTTATATTTTCAGTATATGACATTGTTTCAAGGCTATCTATTCAGTTTTCAGTGGGTAATTCCTCTGTAGTCCTTCTTTGTAGTCTGTTCTTAGTGAGCTCTCTTGAAACCTGTTCACTTTGGGGGACCCTGCTAATGGGGAAAATACCAAGGACATAGCCCCACAGGAACACATACATGCCCAAAGTGTACCCAACTGACAGAGAAGTGGTGGGATGATACCTTAGCCAATTCAGATTGCTGGCAGTCATGCGGTTGGATTATGTGTAGCTGTCCAAACAATCTGTTCCTGTGTATATTACATCTTAGATCAAGATTCATTAAACTTCTCCCATTCACAAACCCTTTTCTCAAGACATTTACAACGGTGGCTAAAGCTTTTAGAAACACTGTAGACCCAATATACTTTTGATTCTAAAATAACTTTGCGTTATTGAGCATTCAGACATACTGTACTCTTGCTGTATCCTTCCATCCCCACCCTTCAGGAACAAGATGCCTTACCAGGGGAAGACCCAGGTTTTGAAAGTTTGGGCCTAGACAAGCTTATGAAAAATAAGCTTACACTGCTAATCTACAATCAATATATTTGGGCTATCTATCTTAATTAAATTTTACCTTTATTGAAAACAAAATTGATAATACATAAATCCTGAGATGTTAACATTGGCCTTAAGGATGAATCAGATTAATGTTCACTGAAAGAAGGACATATGTTTATTTGAGTACATTTGAAAACTGTTTTGATCAGGATATTTTTTACAGCATTAGACAAGATGAAAGTTCTGAGTTAAAATTCTTAATAAAAACCTATTGGACAAATGATCACAATGAGCAAAGCAAAGAAGTTGATCAAAATAAAATGCATTTCAACTATATTTCCTTGTAGATTCCTTTGAAATATTAAATAAAATGAAATATATTTGAGATGTAAAAATATTTTTTATTTATCTAATGAACAGAAAGAATGCTCAATACATTCTGTTCTCATGAACTCAAACTAGGTACCAAGTTTCTTCTAACATTAATTTAGTGACTCTTGTCTCCAATGCCCCAGGGCTTTACACTTTTATCTCTATATGTCACAAAAATATAGATCAGCTCTCCAAAATAGAATGGAAATCACATGTTCTGCAAAATTCCATGGAAATGCCATTTCATGTTTTTCTTGTTTTAGCCTACAAGGTAGTTGTTTAAGGTAATGTGTTTATACTTTAAAGTCACTAGAATTAAGAACTTTTATATAAAATTAGGATTTAGGCTTACTATTATTAATTATTACACATATTAAGAACCAATACTAGAAACAAATGAACAAAGGTAAAGTACTAACATCACCAGGTTTATATTTTCTATTGACTAGCACATGATAGAAAGAACCTAACTAAAAAGGAAAAAGAAAACCCTAAGTTTATGTTTGATAGCTGAGCCATGTAACTGATTCTTGCTAAGTGTGCTGTCTGCTGACCAACTCATTAAATTTATATGGGAATCTGCCCATTAATTTGACTCTATTTCTGAGAATTTGGCTCTACTTTTGAAAAAGAATGGGACAGTTAGATAAGTTTAAGTGAAAAGAACCCCTAGCAGAGTAGCAACCAACTCAGTTAAAGAAGGATTTTGGGTTTTGTGAACCCTTAAATATCTTTAGCATATCCCAAAAAAAGTGTTTTCTGATGAGTTTTAATTTTAAGCACATTTTATGAAGCAAATTGCTCCCATTTTTAATGAACTTAAAAGGATTACACAAAACACACAAGTAGGGAAATGCAATGAATGTGCTTTAACTTATACCCAGCATCAGTAAAATCAAAAGAAAATGTTTTGCCTATTTTTATGTAAATTTCCGCTAATGAGGATGACTTTTTATGCCATTCACAACCCCCAAATTTCCTCAATTCTTTGCCTTTTTAAACTAATTTGTTATAATTTTTATCAGATTTTTCTGGTATTTTTGTTTTTTTTTTCAGGTATTATAGTTTTCCAAGAGTTTTATGCGTATTTTTAATTAAAATATCATTTTATTAGGGGCTCATACAGCTCTATGACAATAAATGTATGCATCCATTTTGTCAAACACTTGTCCACTTGTTGTCATGATTATTTTCAAACATTTTCTTTCTACTTGAGCTCGTGGTATCAGCTCCTCATTTTTCCCCTCCCTCCCCCACCCTCTCTATCTTGAACACTTGATATTTTATAAATTTTTATTTTTCATATCTTACACCGATCAATGTCTCCCTTCACCCACTTTTCTGTTGTCTGTCCTCCAGGGAAGGGGTTATATGCAGATCATTGTGATCAGTTCTCCATCTCTTCCCCCACCTTCCCCTTATCCTCCTGATATCACTACTTTCATTATTGGTCCTGAGAGTTTTATCTGTCCTGGATTTCCTGTGTTTCCAGCTCTGATCTGTATACTTGCATATCCTTTGGTTGAACCATATTTGTATGGTAGAATTGGGATCATGTTATTGGGGGGGGGGTAGGTAGCAATAAAGAATTATAGGAAAGTTGTATGTTTTAGCAGTGCTATACTGCACCTTGATGGGCCTGTCTCTTCCTTGTGACCCTTCTGGATGGGTATGTCCAACTGTCTATAGTTGGGCTTTGGGTCTCCACTCTCCACTCCCCCACATTAGCATTGATATGATATTTTGTTCAAGGTCTTTGATGCCTCATACCTGATCCTGTAGACACCTAATGGTCACACAGGCGGGTGTGCTGCTTTCGTGTGGGATTTGTTGCTTCTCAGCTAGATGGCCACTTGTTTACCTTCAAGTCTTGAAGGCCTCAGATGTTATATCTTTTAATAACTAGACACCCTCAGCTTTCTTCACCGCATTTGCTTATGCATCCATTTTGTCTTCATTGATCAAGGCAGGTTATTAGAACAAAGTATTCTTGTATTGAGGAAGTACTCAGGTGGAGGCCCCATTTCTATCTGTTACCTTGATACTTAACATATAAATAAATGCATATAGATCTATTACTATTATTATATAAAATATATTTACATATGCTATATAAAATTATATTTTATTGTTATATAAAATATATTTACATATGTACATACCAGTATTTGGACCTGTATAAAAGCCCTTTCCCTCCTATTTCCTCTTTTTTCTTTTACTTTCTTCTTGTCATACTATCTTCTTCAGCTTTCACTCAGGTTTCAGTAATTACTCTCTGTTACAGTGCCCTTGATCAGCCTTACCAGGTATTTATTTTAGATCTCATGTTGTTCCTTTTGTGAGCACTGTTTATTATACTAAATTTTACTATACTAAATTTATAGTTTATCATACTAAAACTATTTAGTATATTAATTTAGTATACAATTGAATAGTTTGATTGTTCAATCATTTCAAGGGGAATTGTACAACCACATCTAACTTATAGCATACCCCCCCACACACATGAGTAAATCAATTTGATAATGAGTTGCACCATCAAAATCAGTTCTAGTGCTCTCTCCCTCTCTGCCTTCATGATGTACTCCCCAAATCTGCCCTGTCCCCCACCCCTGACCCCTGTATTCCCTATAACACCTTATATCAGAGATTCTAATTATACATTCACTCCTCCTGTGCTACACAGGTGGAAAACCCAATAGAAAACAATGAAGAACAAGTTGCATTAAGGTGATAAGTATAAGAACATATTAATATAAGTCCAAAAACAGACAAAAATGTATGAGAAAGAAAAGACACCAACAATATTCAAAAAGCCAGTGAAGAAATGTCTGTCATAGAAAAGCTAAGAGATAGACACATGCACCCAGAAAAATATCAAGTGCTGTTTATAGGGAGGTCAACTAGCTAAGTGTCATGTTTAATCCAGCATAATCCAGATGACCCTGGTCTCTGATTGTAAGGCTGGTGGGGACTCTTTCTTGTATTTGGTCTCAGGACTTTCACCTAAAGCATCTCCCAACAAATCCCCATCTGTGTGGTTCTTTACTTCTTTATTTTTCCTTTTAAAATAATCCTTCCTTCTTAGGTCCCTGACTCTTCTCCCCCTTCTCCGGCAGCCCCCCGCCTCCCCAACTCTGCCCTTGACAGAGCCTTGAAAGCTGTTTTCTTTGTTGTGAACAGAAGGAAGTTTGCTCCATCTTGCAACAAAGGAATTGCCACTGGGTTCACACCTTACAGTTATGAATGCAATGTTTACCCCAGGGACCACCAGGTTTTCACAGTGAAGATGCATATAGGAGAGTAATCATTTCTAATGAAAGTAATGAAAAACGTTGCTTAAAACTTTTTTTTCCATAAAGTTAGGAAAGAACCATCATGTATTTAAAAACTAAATAGGAACTAAATAAAAACTAATTAGGAAAATATGGGATATTACAAATGGTCTTCAGAGGTCATTGGGTTTCCTTTGCTCCCATTTCAGGACAGAAGGAAGAAGAGGCTTTCTGCCATCAAGGAGTCCCAGCACAGAAACCCACATGGGCAGGTCTCCATCCAGAGGGTCCAAATCTGTCAGCTGGCCATAACCTTGAATTGGTTTTGGTTTCAGGAGCATGGCTACAAATGGTAGTTGAGTAAAGGAGGGAGAAGGAGATTTTAAGAGAAATATACTTGTCTATGGAACCAGATGATATATCTGTTGGGATACTGAATCTACTCTTAGTGATATTAAAATAATGAAAAGGTGCTAAATTAAACAATCTGCGAGATATACACAAGAGCATTAAGATAACGAACAGGTGATGTTTATAGCTGTCAAAAAAAATAACCAAACAGCCATAGACTTTGTTCTGACCTATAGTGACCTTTAGTGTCAGAGTAGAACTGTCCCTTGAATTGTGGAGACTATCACTCTTAACAGAAGTGGAAATTTCTTTCTCCTGAAGAGTGACTGGTGGTGTTGAACTGTCTACCTTAGAAAAAGGAGTCCACCATGTAATCCACAATGCCACCAGGGTGGCCTTTATGTACATATAAATCCTTGGGGTGTGAATGGCTAGATTCTAGACTTTTCACCGAAAGGTTTGGTACCTTAAAATCACCCAGAAACTCTATGCGAGAAATACCTCATGATATGCTTTTTTAGAAATTGTGATTATTTAAACCCTTACAGAGTAGTTCCACCATGTCACCTGTGGTGTCTATAATTTGAAATCAACTTGAGAACACTCACCCACACACACATATTCTCCTTGTTTTTTTTATTTTTTGAAATAGAACAACAAACACAGAATTCTATATATCTCTATTTGCAACTATATATGTGCAATTATATATGCAATATATAGATATATACAGTTGGGTTTATATCTTCCTATTACATTTTGAAAAATATAACTGTTACCACTGAATAGATAAAAGACCAAATTATTTAATATATTTCCTTATCCCCTAATATTATAGGCTCTTACTAGCGTTTGGCAAAGTTCTTTTGTAATGCTTACTGCTTCATAATTATTTTACCTTGTAAAATATTAATATGAGTATATTACATAGACATACACGCGATAATGACAGAACAGCACAGATTTTCACTTGACAGAAATAGTTCAGTTTACCTAGAATCAACATTGGGTCCAGGTTTAACAATGGTTTCATCTTTGCTTTTCAGTGCCACTGCAGATCTGACTCACAGTGATTCTACATATGAAAGAATTTTTTAAGTTGGTAGAAAAATGCTATTTTCTTGTAATTCCATGTTTTTCTTGAACTTTTTGAAGTACCTCAATGTGAGAAGAGTCAGATCTGACACTTGGCTGACAATCCTTGCTGTGGATGAGCCCAGCGTAGATGCCAGACCACTTTATCTCGACGGGAGGCTTCTCTGCTTTCCCTCTGCTTTCCCAGTTGTGTTGTCCTAGCCCTTCATCCCTTCAGAGAACAACACGAACATAACAGGGACAACGTCCTCCATCCTACTGATAAGGAACTTTGTAGCTTTCCTCCTTCTAAAATGCACTCACTCCTTCATATGGCCATTCATGGACGTAATCAACATTTTTTGTCAATACCAGAGGTCAAAGGTGTCAGTTCTCCCTTGTTCTTTGTCCAGATCTTACATGCATATGGGGTATTTGAAAATATCCAAAATATAACATAAGAAATCACACAAGAACACGCCAACAATAACTAAATGCTGTTATTTTTGCTAATCAGAAAAATATAATTTGGGGGGGGGCATCACTGCCCTCTGGTGGTGGGAGTAAGAGGCTCGGCCTTTGCTCCTGTGGAGCCGCTGCTGGAATTGAACCTCCATCCCAGTGGGGCGCATTCCCACCCACAACCACTATGCCACTGGGGCTCAGCCCAGGAAAATATAAATTTCAAGCTGTTACTTTGAATATCATTTAACAATGATGCTGCTTTCCGTTCAGGCTTTTTCTCTGCAATTGAAGAGCATTATATGATTGTGAAGTTTTCATGGGAGAGGACAGCCTTGGCTTTCTCCTGTCAAGTGACTGGTGGATTCAAAATGTTGACCTTTCAGTTAGTGGTCCAAGAAGGTAATCCCCTACGCCACAGAAGCTCCCTGTACTTGAAGCATAATACATTCTATATTACCATATATTTTTAAAAATCAAGACATTTTGAAATTATAAAAATTGATGCTCCTTGAAATATACCCCAGATTAAGTGATAGTGAACCACATCTCATGTAAAGTTGATCCAAATGTAGCAGTTCATGTTATTTATAATTAATATTTAATGCACATAAACTAATTATTTTATATCAATTAAAAACAAATCCAGCCAAAATGCCTATAACAATTGGACTGCATTTAGTTTAAACCATATCTCAAAAATGCATGCTTAACCTGCCAGGGACATTCTTAGCTCTTTTAGAAAAGAATAACAACTGTGCTTATTACTGGGTCTTTTGTGATATTGTTGTCTGTCTTCTGAAAAACCATCCTTTGAAGCAAACTTGTCTTTTTCACCCAAGGGAATCATTATTTAATGACTAATTACTTAGCCAGAATGATTTACAGTCAATTACATTACTTCATATGTTGAAATATTTATAGAACTCTGATAATTACTGCCTTAGACACTTCCACATAATATTAGATATGTAAAATTACAACAAAATGTATGATCAGCTTTTCTACTGAGAAGACCAGTTGCTGGGACCTGGGACCTTTCCATTCACATATATTAAGATAACGCCAGGGAGATTGAGCAAACTAAATTATAGCATCCATTCACTGGGTTCCTAATTTGGGGATGCTGTTAAACATTTGAATTTGCACAGAGACTCGAGCCAACAACATTTTTAGTGTTTTGCCTCTTTCATACATAAAGGAATAAGAAAGAATGTATCCTAGTGTAACAATCTTATGAAAGTTGCTTAATATGCTCTTTTATTTCATAAAAAGCCATTAAAATATAACAACTAATTCTCCTTGTATTTAATGTTCATTGGTGAAAAGCTCACTCTTATAAATGGAAGAGATGCTCGAAGAAGAGGAACACATATGAAAATATTAATTAAAGAAAATCCATACTTCCTGGGGGGTGGGAAGCCAATGTTGAAAAATATACCATCATTCCAAAATCTTGAAATTGTTCATTAGTTTTCTCACTGAATCTGAGAATGTCTAGAAGAGCCGGTGATAATTCAGAGTAAGACTTCTCCCTTTCATAAGTTTTTTTTTAAATATACACGAAAACACACCGAGTTTAATTATATCTGATAAGTCATACATGAATGAAGGAAAGATATTCAATAAGCACATATAAAGAAAATAAACTGATAATCACAAGCCTCAATTTTGCAATTGATCATGTGGTCATAAATGATAGGTAGAACTACCTTCTTCTACTACTCATTCTATATTACCTTTGCCCTGGGCAAGAACCTCAGCTGGCTGTGGTTTTTTTTGTTTGGGGTGACCCAGACCTTTATTTCTGAGGCGTCTGTACAGTAGACACCCTGTCAAGATTGGGTTGCTGTACGTTACCATTTACTTTAATCACAGGGCATGGTAGTACTAAGAGACATCCTATGGGCTCTCCTGGATTCCAGACATATTCTTCTTCACCTCCATTATGTAGCACCAGTCCAATTTCTTCTTAGTGATCAGTACAGTGACATCCTTTCTGAGCTGTTGATCCAAACGTATGAGAAGCCCAAAGTGACCAATGGGCATTCTTAGTTGCCAGTTCAATGCAATCCAAGCTGTGTTTCCAGGTGGGAGAATTCCTTCCTTTAGGACTAGGACCTCCAGGCCTGAGGTGCACAGGGTTGCTCAGCAGATTCATATTGTACATGTCCTTTTGCGCTTGGCTAATTTCACTTAGCATAATTTCCTCCAGTGCTTCCCATGCGGTGACATGCTTCTTACATTCATCACTGCTTTGCAGCGATGCATAGTACTCCATTGTATGTATGTACCATATGGGCTGCTTCCAACTCCTTGCAATTGTGAACTGTGCTGCGATGAACATTGGAGCACAGATCTCTGGTCGTGGATTGTTGCTTGTCTCTTCTGGGTATATGCCCAGCAGGGGAATTGCTGGGTCGTATGGTAGTTCAATTTCCATCTGTTTTAGGTATCTCCAAATTGATCTCCATAGTGGCTGTACATACCTGCAGGTCCAC
>PVJH01047797.1:0-11118 GCA_004026705.1 Nesogale talazaci | reverse complement strand
CTGTACCTTTTTTTTAATAAACAATTTTATTGGTACTTCATCCACAAGTCCTATGATTCAATAATATCAAGAAGAGCTGTCCAATCATTACCAATCAATTTTGGGTTTATTCTTCCCTGGGTTCCCCACAATTATTATTATTATTTTTTGGACTTCATTGCTCTCCGGCGGTGGGAGTAGGAGGCCCAGCCCCACTGCTGGAATTGAACCTCCGTCCCAGTGGGCCGCAGTCCCGCGCACAACCACTACGCCACCGGGGCTCAGCCCTACCCACAATTATTTTTGAGCATCTGCCACAGTACAAAGACTTTGAAATACCAGGGACGGAGCTTCCACCATCCCAGCAACACACGAGCCACCACAGTACGACAAACGGACAAGCAAGGGGTGACCATTGCATGAAGAAACCGAAGAAGAGTCGATGCATTCGAATTGTGGTTCTGGAGAGGAATATGGAAAGAACCTGTCCATAAAAGGACAAACGGATCTGCTTGGGGAGAAGTGTGACCAGAGCGCTCCTTAGAGGCTGGCGAGACTGCTTCTTACAGACTTTGGACATGTTGTCAGGAGAAACCCGTCCCTGGAGAAGGACATGAGATTGAAAAAGAGGGAGTCCTTTGATAAGATGGATTGACATGGTGATTGCAACAACATACTAACCATTGTGAAGCCTTTGTGTAAGGTTGTTATGGGCTGGAATCTATTCAGTGGTGCGGAGTAACCACCAACCACTTTACCAAGGACTGTTCCCTTCTGATAACATGTCCAAAATGCCACACCCATCTCCCTTTGATGGGTTTGAACCCCTGACCTTTTGGTTCAGACAGAGGCTTGCCATCCTGGCCGCCCAGCTGCCCTTCTTCCAAAACAGACTTGCTCATTCTTCTGGCAGTCCATAGTGTCTTCAATATTCTTCACCAACACCATCATTCACATGATCTCCTTCGGCAGCTTTCCTGATTCACTGTCTCACTTTCACAAGCCTCTGAGGGCATGGCCAAGGCTGTGGCTTGAGCCTGGCACACTTGAGTCGTCACAGTAACAGTTTAGCCCTTTCACACTCAAAGGAGGTCTTTTGAGGTTTGCTTTGCTTGATTCTGAAAGAGGTCTTGTGCAGCTTTGCCCAATGTAATATACTCTGTGTGATATACTGAGTGTACATTGCTGCTAAAGTAAAAGAACAACCTGATCGCATGTTACAAAAAAGAAAAGTCAATAAAATATGAAAAGAAAATATGCCTGATTTTCTCAAAGAGGTTTTCACCGAAAGTGATCAAAAACTTCCTGCCATTGAGTCATTTCTGACTCACGGTGACCCTTGTTGGCCAGAGTCAAGCTCTCGCCGTCAGGCTTCTGAGACTTTTTTGTGAGAGGAGATAGAGTCATCTTTGTCAGGGCAACCAGCTCCTGACACATCACCACGGGTCTGATAGGTGCAATTGTACAGCCATAATGAGTAAAGATGATAGTAAAGTCATAGAAATTATGGTAGAAAAGAGATTTAAGTAACGGAGTCAGACACATTTCAGGGTAGTATGCTCACCTCAGCCTCCCTTGGTAGTCCATGTGGAGAGAGAGCCGGGGCCAGAGAGCCCCTGAGGGAGCTCCAGAGAGAGAGCCCCTCAAGTTTATAGCTAGCCAAATCTTTTATCTTAGGGGACATGATTACAGGTAACCACTAGTTACAGGCAGGGGCTATACAAGAGGCATACACATCACAGGAAAGGGATGTACAATAGACATACACGTAACAGGAAGGGGATGAGCTAAAGGCATACATGTGACAAGAAGGAGAGGTACTAGGACCATACATGTGACAAGAAAGGCAGATCCTAGAATCATGATGGCAGCCTAACCTTGATCATCTTTCCAGGGGCTTGACTTCCCGGGGCTCCTACAAGGAAGTAGTTTACTGTTATCCTTATCCGAAGGGAGTGGGCCCTCCTTCGGGTGGGACAGGCTATACAGTCTGATTTCTCTGGATGGCTGATAACCCTTAGGGAGAATAACCCCTGACCTACTTCTGTTGGCCTTTATGTGTAAGTGACTTACCGCTGTAGCAAGCAGATAAGTTTGGCATACATTTGGGGGAGACAACTTGGGAGAAATCTGTTTCCCACACATCTGTCTTCCAAGGAGAGACTTGTGGGTTCAAACTGGTGACCTTGTGGTTCGAAACTCACTTCGTCACTCCCCACCCTTCCAAGGCTCCCTAAAGTGATCAAAGAGAAAGGGAATCTGTCTGAGGAGTACAACCAAGTTCTGGTGTGACCTAGAGCATGATGAATGTGTGCAAACCATTGGCATTCCCCTATCTATTCTTCTTTACCCTCCCCCCCCACCTTAATCTTCTCTGCATTTCGATGTCTCGCTCTAAATAAGATGCTTTCCTTGTATTTGTGAAATGACATATCTCAAATAGACTGAGTCATGAAATCGTTTCATTTCTGGCTTCTTTTCCTATTCTACTTCCACCCTTGTAGAGTTCTAATTTGGGCAATTTCCCAGAAATTCAATGTAAATATATGTGTGGGTATGACTGTAGTAAAGGGATGTGTGGTTTAGCGTTCACTATGTTGTCTGTTGTTAGGGCCCTTGAGTCCGTGCTGACACAGAGAGATCCTGTTCACCACAGCAAGTTCTGTGGGAACCCTTGCTGCAGCCACTGTGTTCTGTGAAATAGGACGTCATGCAAACCCCTTACCGAAACCTTGCGAAGGGAGCTTGCGTCCATGTTTTCTTTGCCACACTTCTGGTGAAAAATCAACACAAGGAGAACTTCTTTCCCTCAAAAAGACAAATGGAACCTGAGAGGACCATGGAAGTGGTTCATTACACTGTAAGCTTCTGTATACCTGAAACTTAACAAGAAACTAGTCCTTTGTCACTGCCATTCATTTACATGTCCGAAAGAGCCCATTCATTTACATGGCGGCAGAGTGGGCTAGCTGCTAACCTCCAGCTCAATGGTTGAAACCTGCTAGTCATTTCATGGGGGAAAAAAATATAAGATCCTCTGTTCTAGTAAAGATTGAAAGTTTCGGAAATCCAAATGGATAGTTCTACTCTGTCTGATTGACTTGATGGTAGTGAGTTTGGGTTCTAAGGTCAGCGGTTCAACCTCTGAAGGAGACAGATGAGGATCTCCCTTTGTCTGAAAGATTGATAAAATCAAGTGGGCGGGGGAGAGGGGGGAGGAAATGGGGAGCTGACAATTGGGCCCAGGTGGGAAGAGAATGCTTTGAAAATGATGATGGCTGCATATGTGCAAATGTGCTTGACACACTGGATGAATATATGGATTGTGATAAAAGATGTAAGAGCCCCACCCCCAAAATATCTTTTAAAAAAGATTCATAAAATCTCAGAAACCATAAACAGGGGTTCTGAATCAAATGAACTCAGTGGCAGTGGATTGGGTTTGGGGTTTTATTAGAGCCTAAGCTAAGGATTCCTGGTGTCATTATAGGGTACAGGTTGTGCTGCTAACCACGAAGTCAGCAGTTTGAAACCACCAGCCACCCCATGGGAGATGAGGCTTTCTGCTCTCAGAATGATTTACAGGCTTGTCCTCAGGGACAGTTCTACTTTGGGTCACAGTGTGTTGGAATCAACTCGATGGCAGTGAATTTGAGTTTTCAGTTGGAGGCAGTGGTGATCCAAGCAACAAAAACTGACATGATGGAAATTACAATTTGGTTACAGTTTAGTAGGTGCGTTAGGGCAGGTTGATTAGAGAAACAGATCCAGTGACATATGTGCAAGAAAGTGCTTTATATCAAGAAGTAATTATCTGCAAGAAGACATCCCAGTCCAGTCCAACTCAAGTTCATAAGCCTGATACTAGTCCCTAAATTCCTCTTCAGACTCACAGCAGCCACAGGCAGTGAGGCAGGATGTGGGAAGATCACAGGCTGTTGGGTGAAGAGTCGTGTGGATCCAATGGCAGTGGACACATCTCCAGGGTTTGGGCAGCAACTAGGGTCAGCCAGCAGGAAGATGAAGAGGGAGAGGGGGAAAAGTTCCCAGGGCCCTCCTTATGAGAAGGCCACACCCAATAGGAGGCCCCATCAGGCTGTGAGCTGATTGACAGGTTGAATACCACCCCTACACGTTTATGTGTCTTCAAGTTGACGTGGAAGTATGTAACTACCACTGTAGGGTAATCCATCATTAAATAACCAAATGCATGTAAGTAAATTGTGGCTCGTAGCATGCGTGTCGGGTATAAGTGTGTCCCAGGAATGGTTTTTCAGATGAGCACTAGCCTTTTCTTCCTAGGTGTCCCTGGGTGGATTCACCTTCCATCTTTTTGCTTAGCAGCCAAGCATGGTAGTCATTTGCACCACCTCCGACTCCAATCACTGGACAACCACATAGACATCTAATGAAAGTGGCACTTCAGGCAGCTAAGTCAATGTACTGGGGACCAAACAAGCTATACAGTTTTACCGATTGGTCTTGATCTAATTCTGATGAATGGATGATTTCAGGAGTAGGGGAGTAAATTGCTCAAGCAGAATGTGTTCACCTTGGGCTGGAAGTGGAGTAAGACTGTGAGGCCCAGAAGAACCCTCCAAGCAGATGGACGTTGGTGGAAGGAACCTACGACTGGAACTGGCTGGGGCCATAAAGCTGAGGGAAAGAAGGACAGATGGCACTTGGCTGAGGTCAGGGCAGGCACGCCCATTTGTCCATTCCAACTCACAGGACTCCCCTCAAACTCGCTGCCATCGATTTGTTTCTGACTCATAATGATCCTACAGAAGAACCTCCACTGTGGATTTCTGAGCCTCAAACTCTTTACAGAGGTTGAAAGTCTCTTGCTTCTCCTGCAGAGCCGCTGGCGGTTTTAAACTGCTGACCTTGCAATTAGTAGTCCAACACATAACTCACTATGTCACTAGGGCTTCTAGAAACTGTGCGGTAATCCTCCGTGGGGTTTCTGAGGTGGTAAATCTTTCTAGAAGCAGAGTTACCTCACTTTTCTCTCATGGAGCACCTGGTGGATTCGAAACACCAACCTGTGGTGAGCTTACCAAAATTAACTTAGAGTGCCAACCAGGGCGTCTTAGGCCTCATTAGGCAGATTCAAAATGGAACCGCACAAAAAATTAAAACAGTTGCTGTTGAGTTGATTCTGAAACCCAGCACGCCCAGGATCTCTCATGCGAAAGAATAGAACTGTGCCCCAACTCAGGGCCTCATTGGAAGTAGACAACCAGGCCTTTCTTCTGAAGTGCTTCTGGGTGGGTTTATACCGACCTTTAGACTTGTAGTCACTGAGACAGGCCTAGTAGCTTGAACGTTGCACACACACACACACACACACACACACACACACACTGAAAGCTCGTACTGCCATTGAGTTAATGGTGACTCACAAGCAACCGTCTAGGACAAGGCAGAACTGCCCCTCTGGGTTTCCAAGACGAACTCTCTTGGGAGTAGAAACCCTCATCTTTCTGGATCAGAGCAGCTTGTGTTTTTGAACTCCTGTTAGGAGCCCAACTCCTAGCCAGGACTCCTTTCAAAGTGAAGACCGTGAGAGGATTTCAGCATTGGAAGGAAGTGCTCAGATGATCGCATTTGCTTTTCTAAAGTTAGCTTTTAAAAGCCAGGAAATGGAGAATGGAATGAAGAGTAGCAGGAATGGGTACTAGGAGACTAGCTAAGGCAAGAGATAAGGGTGCCTTAATGGATATGTGTTGAGTGACTGATGCTTAAAAATCAAAGAAGGACAGAAATGTAGCGGTAAGACCTGGAAGTCATATTCAATACAAGGGTAAATCAAAAAGTATTATTACTGGAGTTCCAGCTCATGCACACATGGCTTTTTCCCAACAAAACATGTCTAAAATTCCCAACATGTTTAAACATGCGTTGGTGATGAGTGGATGCCTGTAGGCCAGTTTCCTTGCTAATATACTTGATCTTAGGCTTCTTACTGTGCCTTTGGTGGGCCGGGGTGATGGTGACGGGGGTGTTAATCAGAACGGTATTTTCTGAGTCACTTAACTTCAAGGCCAAGAGGTTAGTTCAGCAAGTATTTTTATGGAATTCCAAATAAATTATTTATTTTTTTAAAGAACAACAAACGTTTTATTGTCAAATACATGAGGGTTTACAAAGATGCATTCTCCATTCACCGATCTTATACTCTGCCAATAGGTCCGTTGCAGCTCATAGCAGCTATAGGACAGACTAGAACTGCCCCTAGGGTGTCCCGGCTTAGAATCTTTCTAGAAGCAGACAGCCTCGTTTCACTTCTGAGCAACACCTGACGGATTTGAACCACACACCTGACCTTTCCATTAGCGGCAAACCACTTAGAAACCACATGCTCCTGCTCCCATTTTAGGGAATCACTTTTATTGTGAAGTTAGAATAATTTGGAAGTATGCAAAGTGGAAACTCAAAAGTTATTCCTGGGCTGAACCCCAGTGGCCTAGTGGTTGAGTGCGGGACTGCGGCCCACGGGCTTGGCGGTTCAAATCCAGCAGCAGCTCTCAGGAGCAAGGCTGGGTAGCTCCCATGACCAACAGAGGGCAGTGATGCCTCCCCCCCAAAAAAAGTTATTCCTGCCCTTCCTTCAACTTTGGGATTATTTTCAGAACGATGAGAAGATAGGATCAATATAATTGAGGAAGTAAGGGCGAGGGGACATCCCACCTGACCTCTGACTACACAGCAGGGGAGGAGAACCCTCAGCAGCCCAAGAACAATCTTCCCAAGGCAGAGGGTGGACAAGCCCCCCCCACCCCCTGACTTCCCTTACTCAATGCTCACCCTTCCCCACTGTCTATCAGTGTGTCCTACTGTGGCGGCTTGTGTGTTGCTGCGATGCTGGACGCTGTGTCACCAATATTTCAAATGCCAGCAGGGTCACCTAAAGTGAAAAGGTTTCAGTAGAGTTTCCAGATCAAGCAAAAGCAGACTGTCCACTTGGGAGGAAATGACCACAGAAAACTTTATGAACAAAATCATAACAGCCTCAAATATTGAAAGCCTCATAAAAGGAAGAAGGACATTGTCAGACACAGCGCCAAAAGGTGAGTCTCTCAGGTCAGAAAGCACTCAAACTATGACTCAAACTACCTTCTTAAAGTTGAGTTGACTGTCATGGCATGGGTGTGAAAAAACCTGGGAAAGGAAAGCAGTCTGGACCTTCATCTGCTGATGGGGCACAGCGCAAAATAAAGCCAGCTGCAAATGTCAATTAATAACTGGAACTTATAAAAATAAGAATAATTTATAAATTGCCAAGCCTTCAGGAGGGAGGGAGAAGGGGAATGAGGAGGTGATAACAAGGTCTCAAGTAAAAAGAAAATGTTTTGAAAATGATGGTGGCAACAAATATACAAATGTGCTTCACATAATGGATGATAAAAACTGTATGAGCCCTCATTAAAATTATTTAAAATAAATATAATAATTGGAACAGAATGAATGAAGCATGAACCTAGGAAAATTGAACATTGTCAAAAATTAAACACAGCACATAAAAAATGGATGTTCTTGGGGGAGGGAGATGTGAGATGAGCTGATACCAAGGGGTCAAATAGAAAGAAAATGTTTTGAAAATGATGATGGCAACAATGGCAGGTGTCAATTTGAGGATTAAGAATGTGGGGGGACGGGCTGAGCCCTGGTGGCGTAGTGGTTGTGCGCGGGACTGCGGCCCACTGGGACGGAGGTTCAATTCCAGCAGTGGGGCTGGGTCTCCTATTCCCACCACCGGAGCGCAGTGATGCCCCCCACCAAAAAAAAAAGAATGTGGGGGTGCAGTTTAGCCTGTCAATCTGAAAATAGCCAGTGAGACCTCTGTGTGGGCGTGGCCTTCTCCTGAGAATTCTGGGAAATGTGCTAATTTCTTCTTGGCGGCAGACACTGTCTCTCTTGGTGAGAGACTTCCTTGGAGACGTTCTACTGACAACACTCGCGTGGAGACTGTCTACCGACAAGGCTGACGTCCTGGAGACATCCTGGGGAGAAGCCACGTGGAGCTATGCCAGTGCCCTGAACCGGACAAGCCACATGCATGCAACCAGACCTCTGAAGCCAAGGAGCCACTGACTGATCTCTGCCAGCGCTGAGATGATTACAACGCCACTGGATCCAAAGGCATGTGCTTTGTGAGTCTGAACAAGACTTTATAGATTGATATCGGATATCTGAGCTACCAAGGGGTCAAGATTTATGACCTTGGACTGCACTGGATTGGGATGTTTTCTTAATATACAGCTGCTCATATATATAAAACTCTTTCTTATACACATATGGCTTACTTGGGGAGAAACGAAACTATCTAGAGAAATGTCATTACATTAATTGTCAAAAAAGATGTTTCTGAGAAATCACCTTCTGCTCAGTCACAATTTGAGGAGCCTTCCAGGTTTTCATTCGCTGAGTTGGTACAACTCAAGGTAAAGAGAAGCAGCTGAAAATTCAGCTAATTGGGCTGAGCCCCGGTGGCGTACTGGTTGAGTATGGGACTGCAGCCTAAGGGCCTGGCGGTTTAAATCCAGCAGCGGCTCTCCAGGAGCAAGGCTGGGTCTCCCACTTCCACCAGAGGGCAGTGATGCCCCCCCACAAAAATCGGCTGATGTTCAGAACTTGCAATAAATGAAGTATGGGGCTGAGCCCCGGTGGCGTAGTGGTTGTGCACGGGACTGCAGCCCACTGGGACAGAGGTTCAATTCCAGCAGTGGGCCTGGGCCTCCTACTCCCGCCACTGGAGAGCAGTGATGTCCCCCACCCAAAAAAAAAATTTTTTTTTAATTTTTAAAAAATAAATAAATGAGGTATGAGCCTTTTGAAAATTGGAAGTTTTCTAAAATGAAATGGAAAGCATATACTAGGTATTGGTGAGTGAAATGGACTAGCTTGGGCTCCCTGGAGCTGTATAATTTGTTATGTCAGGAATAACACAATCAAGAGGAATGGTGTGGCATCCATTGTCAAATTAGCATAGCAAAAATCCATCATGAAATACAAAGTTGCTTGTAATGATAGGACTAGATTTCTTTGCCATCAAGAAAATCCAAGGAATAAAACATTAATTAAAATTTATGCACCAACTCAAAAGCTAGTTATTGGGAAATTCAAGAATCTTAGCAACAATGGCAGTCAGAATCTGATTGTTTATCATATTTTCAATATCCTCCAACATTCAAACGCTTCAAGTTTTCTTGGTCTTCCTCTGCAAGGTCATAATTTGGTTCTTATGAACCTACTTAATTTTCCTCAACTTCAACCCAAACTTACAACTGAATAGTTGATGGTTTGTTCCCAGTTTTCCTCAGACTCCTTTTAGCTTCCCCAATTGTCTCTTTCCACAGATTAATCAATTCAATTTCTGTGTATCCTATCTAGAAAATGCCATGCCCATAGTCACCTTTTGTGTTGTTAAAATGGTATTTATAATGAAGTCATTGATCTTGCAAAATTCTATCCTGGGTTCTCTAGCTTCATTTCTATGGCCCAGAACCATAGAATGACTGTGCTTTCTCTGTTTCCAATTTTTTCATTCCAATTACTAATAATTATCAATGCATTTTGATTGCATGTTTGATCAGTTTCAAACTGATGATATTGGTAAAATACTTTACTTTCTTCATCACTATCTTTAGTGGTTGTTGCATGAATTTCAATAATAATTGTATTGATTGGATTTTCTTGATATTATTTTACTACAGAGAGCATTTTACTTCAAGCTAGGTCCTGAAGTGTCTTTTTTGAAAGTTAACATCAGGCTATCTTCTTGAATCTGATATTCCTGACGTAACAAATTAAAAAAAAAGGTGTTTCAAGATTTATTTTTAAGTACAGTATTGTCTGTGATAGCATTATATTCATCCACATTAAAGGAATCCCACCAATACAACTATTACTAAAATTGGTGCACCAACCACCAAAGCTAGTGATGAAAAAGTTGAAGAATTCAACCAATGTTTTCAGTCTGAAATTTATCAAACATTTATTCGATCAAGTTATATTAAGAATTATTGCCGATTGGAAGGCAAAGTTGGAACCAAAGAGTAAGTGATGGTAATTGGAAAATAAGAACCTGAGAGCGTGTTAAGAGTACAAAAGGGACCCCCACCTCAGACATAATTTGAAGAGAACATTTATTATGTTTTAAAAGAGACAGAGACAACACAAAGACACAGACACATCATTCAGATGAAGGAGACCCCCAAGAGGAGGCTGAAATGACATTCAAGGGTTTGCTGAGAACCTGAGCGTTAGAAAAGCCATAAAATCTTAGAAGTTTTTTAATGCATTCATTTATTCATATTCTGACTGATCAGTGAAGGAGTTTACCTTGACTATTCTTACCTTGTCTGTCAAGTATTTCTAGTAACTATCAGAGTCCTCATGCATTTTCCTTCTCTGAACAACAGCAAAAAGGGAAAAGAAAAAGATGGTGGTGGAAAAAGGAGCTGATGTCAGGAGTGCGTTCAAGAAGGAAAGGAATATTTTGAAACTGACTTGGTAGCAATTGCACAATGCTGTTTCATGTGACTGAATTATGGAACGATACGACCTCTGCCTTAGCTCTCGATGAAATGGCTTTGAAGGGAAAAAAGCAAAAGGAACCATGCCCGTTGCAATTGAGTTCATCCCAAGTCCTGGTGGCCCCAAGTGTGCAGAGTAGGCCTGCGCTCAGCGGTGTCCAAAGACGGCCCTTGCGGAAGGGGGTCACAAGGCATTTTGTCCTGAATGCTTTTGGGTGGGTTCAGTCCACCACCTTGTTAGCTGAGCATCTAACTATTTGTGCCACCCAGCGACTGACTCCTCGTTCTTTGAAGACTTATTTATTTTCCCCAACTTTTAAAAAAAAATCATTTTCTTAGGGGCTTTTACAGCTCTTACAACATTCCATATATCAATCGTTTCAAGTATATTTATACATGTTGCCATCATCATTTTGTAAACATTTACTTTCTATTTGAGTCCTTGGTTTCAGCTCCACTTTTTTCCTCCCACTCCCCATCCTCATGAACCCTTGATAACTTGTAAATTATAGTTTTTAAAAAAATTATTACTGTTTCCATGTCTTACACCAACTACTGTCTCCCTTCACATGGTCTTGTTGTTCAACAACCTTGGGGG
>PVJH01047796.1:0-11124 GCA_004026705.1 Nesogale talazaci | reverse complement strand
GCACATGTGTGGAATATGGGCCACACCCTCAGACTCCCCTCCATCTCTCAACTCCTCCTGTCAGTCTAGGGTGTAATCAGATGAGTCACGAACTTGCCTGTGCTAAAATAGGCATTTGTAATCCATGGGAAACAATGATATCAGGAAAGAGAAAAATCAACTCAGAGTTTAGGATATTCAAAGAACAGTGAACTTATGATTACTTTTTCATGCAGTCCAAGGAAAGAACTGTGCTTGATATGCCAGAACATAGCTTCTGTGTTCAAAGAATACAATTTGCATCAATGCTATCAAACTCAACATAAAGATAAATATGATTGTTTAGTCAGAGAAGTGAGAAAAGATAAAATATTAAAACTGAAAAATACATTGACAACTCAGCAAAACACTTTTTGTGAACCAGAATCAGCTAAATATTTCATCACTGTGAGCAAGTTTTCAAGATGCCAAGCTAACAGGGGGTATTTGTTAAAAAAATGCCTTCTTTTTGCTGCCAAAGAGATGTGTCCACAGAAGGCTGATTTATTTAGTACAGTGAGTCTTTCAGAACCTACAATTACATGAAGGATTAAAGAAATGGGAGACAATTTGCATTAGTATTTGAAAAATTCCGTACAAAACTTTCCTGTTGTTCCTTTGCACTCGACGAAAGTAATGATGTTCCTGATTCTACACAACTTTTAATTTTTATTTGTGGGATGAATTACTATTTCAAAGTCACAGAAGGGCTTGTTGCACTGCAAAGCATCAAAGGAACAACTATAGCAGAGAATATCTATGAAAAGGTTTGCCAAACTGTGAATGGTTTGGAGCTGTACTGGGCTAAACTAGCCAGTGTGACAAATGATGGTGCTCCTACCATGGTGGGGTCTAACAAAGGAGTAATTGCTCGCATTAACCAAGAAATGGACAAACATAACCATTCTCATCCAATAGCCATACATTGTCTCATCCACCAACAAGAACTTTGCAGTAAATCACTGAAGTGAGACTCTGTTATGAAAATTGTGGAAACTTCATTTGAACTAATGCACTAAACCACACACAATTTCAGTAATTTCTGTCTGAGCTAAATATTGCCTATGAAGATGTTCTGTACCACACAGAAGTTCGTTGGCTGAGACGAGGGAGAGTTTTGAAACATTTCTGTGACTTACTTCCACAGATTACAGCTTTCTGCTTTCAAAAATCAAAGAAGCACCAGAGCTCAATGACGCAGAATGGCAATGGCACCTTGCCTTTCTGACAGATGTAAAAGAGCTACTCAACAGTTTCAATGTGCAACTTCAAGGAAAGGGGAAATACATCTATGATGTGCAATCACATGTGAAAGCATTAGAAGTAAAATTATGGCTCCTCATCAAACAAGTGAAGGAGAAAAATATTTGCCATCTCCCCACAACTCAAAATCTATTAGCAGAAAAACCATTGGTTACATTCCCAAGAAAAATATGTGTGGATTCACTGGAAAAGGAGTTCCAATTTAGATTTAAAGAGCTTCATCTCCATGAACAGGACAGACAGCTTTTCCATAACCCATTTTCTATTGACATTGAAAATGTGGATACAATTTACCAAATGGAACTGGCTGAACTGCAGAATGGTGAGTCTCTGAAAGACACATTTAAGTCTGGCAGCCTTCCTAATTTCTATCCATCCCTCCCCTCTGAGACATATCCTAATCACAGGAACCATGCACTCAAAATGGCAATCATCTTTGGCAGCACTTATGTCTGTGAACAAACTTCACACAAGACATCACAATATGCAAACTGACAGAGACCTGGAGGCATGTAATCCACAGAGCATACACAATGTGTTAATAGACTGTTCATACTCCCATTCAGGCTTAAAAGTTAACTCTAGTCTGTTGGTAGATATAGTTTTATGGTGTCAAAAGCCAGATTCAGACTTTCAGCTATGTGAGAGGGCCCGGACCGCCATCGCTGAGTTCAAAGGTCAAGGGGTCAACAGGAATTTATGCTACTCTTTGTTTTGCGTGGATGGAATTTGGTGTTTTCTAGGCAACAAGACATGCTTATCTCCACAAAACATGTGACTGTTAATCTGGTTAACAGGTTTTAACTGCTTACCTTTCAGTTAGAAGCCCAATGCTTATTATCCCGCACCACCGGGTCTCCGTAGGCCCAGGACGTATGCTTCTGTTTTACATTTGTGATGCTGAGGTCATACGGCATGCATGGGACTTGCCCCGGCTCACCCCATGGGAGACACAGGAGTTTAATTTGTGTTCTCTGCTTCCATGCCAAGAGAATGTCCTGCAGAGGAAAAGGTCACCCAAGAATCAGATCCCATTTCACGTCTTCTACGATGACACCAGTGCCTGAGTAAGACAAAAGGGTTTGAGCTTGGTTCTACATAGCGAGATTGGCCCTTTGAGCCCACCTTAAGGCACCTCAAAAAAGGGACTGGCAATCAACTTCTGTAAGGTCACATCTATGGACATTCTCCAAGAGGGACTCCATTGGATTGCAAACCCAGGGTTTCCCATGCACCAGGGTGCAATGGACTACAGCCCATTGACTTGGGTTTCAGTTGGAGATTTGGGGAAGTACGTCATCCTGGAGGTTCAGCTGATTTCTCAGAGTATGACTTCTTGGGCCAGTGTTGGGCAAATTGCGGCTCATGAACCATATGTGGCTCTTTCCGTGTAAATGTGTGGCTCAGAATGAACATTGAAACTGACGACAAGAATCTACATATAAGCTCGTCCCTGGGGTATGGACAACAGGGAAGTAAGCAATAATAATTTATAAATTACCAAGGGTTCATGAGGCATGGGAGAACAAGGAGGGAGGGGGGAAATGAGGAGCTAATACCAAGGGCCTAAGTAGAAAGAAAATGTTTTGAGAATGATGATGGCAAGAAACGTATAAATGTAATTCCCATACAATGGATGAATGGATGGTGATAAGAATTGAATGAACCCCCAATAAAATGATTTTTTTTTTAAAAAAAGAGAAAACATTTGAAGGTAATTATTTCAGATCATAGTGATTTCATTTGTTTGGAAAAACGTATTTAAGGCTCTTGAGTGATTTAAAAGTTGTCAGGAAGGCCAGGATTGGCTCTTCAGCCTCAAGAGTTTGCCTACTCCTGTCTTAGACAACAAATGGCAAGTGGGGTAAAACGTGAAGATGCAGATTCTGGAAAGCCACACCCCTTTTCTGTCCACACAGGCCCTTAGAGAATGTTAGCCCCATTTGCCTTTTCTGTCTCAGACCAGCATGTGCTTGCTCTGTTCTCACTGTCTTTGATGCCAATGCCCCCAAACAAATCTCTATCAGACCATGATAGCAATCTGTCTATTCTCTTTGTGTAGCAGAGCTTTAGGGAGAAATAAAACCCTCTGGATGAAATGTCAGCTTGCATTTGATAAACGACTGAGCTGGTCACTGGGGCTATTCAGATTCTCACACATCCTGTGTGAATAGCAAGTGAAAAAGGGCCTGTTAGGAAGAGAAGAATGTGCTGCTGCAGCCAACCGGATGACTGGGGCTGCCCAAACTTCCAGCATCCCTCGAGTAATAGGAGAGGGGCTAGATGATGACAGAGCTGATCTGAAGGTGCCCCGTTGTCTGGTCCCCTGGGTCTGCTCTTGTGTCCCAGGGCAGCCTTTGTCTTCTTGTTCCCGCAATCCTGTCAGTCATGCCACAGTGAAACACAGTGGTGGTGAGCAAGAAGGCAGATTCCCTCATCCATCATTGGCTTCAGAGCTCTTCCCCTGGATCGGTGGCAGAACAGAGGCTATAGGCAATTAGGTGGACAATCAAAGGAAGGGCATTAGCAAGGGGTTGGCAGTTTCCATGGGTCAAAACTATGCTGGAACCTGAACCTGGGTACCCAATCACCCATCTACTTTGTAGATAGCCCTCGACTACATGCGCGGAGTCAAAAGAGTAATTTGTGCTAGACACATCAGATAGTAAGCAGTCTATGATTTAAGCCTTTATGTTGTTTTTGTATGAGCCCAGTTTTCTTTCTGGTGTTCAGGAATGTGGTGGTGCAGTACTTACGGTTTCAGCTGCTAACTGGAAGGCTAGAGTTCAAAACCAGTGGTTCCGAGTGAGAAAGACATAGCAATCTGTTTTCATAAATATAGATGATTGGAAACTTTATGGGGGGCAATTCTACCCTTCCCTGTAGGGTCACTATGTGCTTCCTCACTCGCTGGGCCTTACCCCCACTATCATGACCTCAGTTCTATCTTACTAATCCAGCTAGACCAGAGCATGTACACTGACTGGTACAGGTAAGAGCTCTGGACACACAGAGTCCAGGAGAGAGAGAACTTTCAGGAACAATAATGGGAGTAACCATACCATGAAGATAGTAGGCAGGTGGGGGGAGTAGGGGGAGAGAGGGGGAACCAATCACAATGATCTATGTATTTTTTAAAAAAAATTCAAGACTCACAGATATATCCTCCCCTTCTGAGGAGCCACCTGTAAAGAAAGGGACCCATTTCATGGAGGCTGTACCTAGTTAGAGTCTAATCCTGTATCTACAACTATAAAGAACCAGGTACTTAAAATAAGTCACACCTACATGCTAGAAAAATTTCCCAGTATGGTTTGGTATGTATTCTAGACAGCAGGTAGGATGTAATTTTAAGATAAAAGTATGCATTGCTTGATTTCCAATTCAGACACTATTCTATCATATTTATGCCTATGATCTCTTTATGTTACTTTTTGTTTTTTTAGAACACGTGACTCTTGTTTGGTTATCATTTCCCGCTAATGGTTTTAGCTTCTTTCAATGCAGACTCACAGCACTGGACCTCATGTAGGATCCAGGAGAGGGAAGCAGAGGACATAGCTCTAAGTGTACTCTCAAACTAGCCTGAGAGCAGTCACGGCAGGTGACAATGGATGCTCCTGTTGCTCAGGCATGCGCAAAACAAAAAAGGAAGTTTGATCTGTTCCCAAACCTGTTCATCCATGTTTCCTGAGTTGGTTAGAGGTATGTCACCTAGACAGACCTGGGTGAAGGTAGGCGTGAAGCCAAACCTGTACTTCAGGTTGCAGTTAAAGACACATTCTTAGGTGTGTAGACTTTTTTTTTTTTGGTGTGTAGACTTTTGCATGAGAGAAAGTCCCTAAATGCAGTCGAGCTCCCTTTTGCCTCCTCACCACCGGCCAGATCTGGATCTTGTATCTTGCTTATAGGTCTCCTACTATGTCTCCTGCTGGTCTCAGGAACTGGCAGCAGACCCCCGCGTGGATTTACTCGGCTGCCCTCAGACTCATTTATCCCTGCACCCACCAGCCTGTGGCCCTCTTGCTTCATCCTGCTTCCTTTTCATCAGTTTTTTTTTGTAGCTGCATGAGTCTGATAAGGTTTCAGTTTACATGTGACATAAAGGTTTGAACCAGATTGTACTTACCTACTTTTACAACTGCATAAGCCTTGGCACACACACACACACACACACACACACACACACACACACACTAACCCCGCTAACCCTGCTGGAGTTAGTTCTCTAGAGAACTCAACCTGATACATCCTCCTATCTGCAATCCCTCCAGTATGCAGCAGCAACTCCAATAGAAAGAACGGTGGTAATGATGATGACTAGAAGGTGCCCATAAAGTCTCAACCTGATGTTCAAACAGCATCTAAATCACACAGCATCCTGTTTCACAAGACAGTAGCATGCATGCTATCTGATGCAAACCTGCAAGCATATATCCAAATAATCTTCTAGATGTGTTTATATATGTATACACATGTGTATGTGTATGTATATATCTATGTTTATATTATTGCTAGGTGCTGTTGGGCCTCTTCCAAATCATATCAACTGCAAGTACAATAAACTCTCCTTTTCCTATCAAAAAATCAAAACCATGGCAACAAAGAAGCAAAATTCAATAATTGCTGTAGAAAACCCCAAAGCCCAGGGAGAAAATTATTGGAACCAATTGAAAGGTTAAACAATTTCACAGGTATAAGGTCAACATAGAAAAACCAGTTTGATTCTCATGTACCAAGAGAGAGTGCTCTGGAAAGGAAATCAAGAAAAATAATACTATTTACAAGAGCCACCTCTAAGAAAAAATAAATCAAAATAAACCTAAACAGAGAAATAAAGGTCTTATACAAAGAAAACTATTAATAAAAAACCAAACCAAACAAAAACCCACAAAACAGCACACTAGATGAACTGATGGAAAGGGCTCAGCAGAAAGCAAATGTTTAGAAAAGAGTGATAGCAACCTATGTACAAATATGCTTGATAAAACTGATGTATGAATTGCTATAAGAATTGTAAGAGCCTCTAGTAAATTGTCTTTTAATAAAAAGCCAAGAAAAAGGACAAATATCAAAACCCTAAACCCATTACCATCAAGTCAATTCCAACCCATAATGACCCTCCAGGGTACAGTATAACTGCTCCTGTGGGTGCCGAAGCCTTTACAAAAGGAGAAAGGCTCATCTTTCTTCCATCAAGTGACCAGTGTTTCCAAACTGTTAACATTTCATTTAGCAATGCTACATGTTACCCACTAGGCCACCAGGGCTTCCATGCGCGATAGAACAAAACCCAACCAAAAGATGATGAAGTTTTAAACAAATTTCCTGTAACATATGTTTAAATCTTTCATTTCATCCACAATAGAATGAGGCATATTCTGTGAAAGTTTGTTTAAAATTTCATTATTTTTAATTCTTTTTTAAAAACTACTCTGGCATTATTCTGACAATTTTGATTATGTCTGAGCCCGTTATTACAACCGCTTTGTCAATTTATCTTGTGGAAGGTCATCCTGTTCTCACTGCCCCTCCAGGGACTAGTCTTTCCTGACAACATGTCCAAAGAAATCTTATCATCCTCACTTCTAAGAGCCAAACTGGCTATACTTCTTCCGAGACAGATTTTTAAAAAAAATTTAATTATTCTTTTAGCAGTTCACAGCACTTTCAATACACCTCACCACAACCATAATTCAAATGCATTTATTCTTCGTTGATCTTCCTTATTCCATGTTCAGGTTTCATGGGTATCTGAGGCCATTGAAAATATCATGGTTTGGGTTCAAATGCATTTTAGTTTTCAAAGTGACATCCATGGTCTCCAATACTGTAGAGTATCGAACAATAACAACATTCATTGTTTGTTGCTTTCTTGGATGCTGCTTCCACAAACACTGATGCTGGATCTAAGCAAAATGAAAGCACTCAGTCTTTATCACTTCAACTTTTTTCTCTCCATTTAGCATGATATCTTCGGATTCACTTATGAGGATTTTAATCTTCTCTACATGAAGTTGCAGTAGCTACAGAAACTTGTAGCCCTTGATCTTCATCAACAAGTTTTCAGGTCTTTCTGGCGTTCAGCAAACAATGTGTCACCTGCATATGGTGGGTTATAAAGAGACTTCCTCCAATCTTAGGGCATGCTCTTTTTCATATAGTCCTGCTTCTTGGATGTATGCTGTGTATGCTTGTGTGTATGCTGTGCATACAGATTGAATAAGTATGTGGGGAGGATAAAATCCCTTTACACATGTTTCTTGTATACATGAGGATCAACGTAGTTATAGGTTTAGTACTGTGGGTCAGACTACCTTGTTTGAATCCTGATATTAGGAATTAATGGTATTGTGAACGTAGACAAGTTATTTAACTTCTCTAGGGCTCAGTGCTCATAAGGGTATTAATAAAACAAACATGACATCATTTTCTTGTTGAGCATATATAAAGCAGAACAAACACAGATTTAACCATTTTGACATCTACAAAGTCCATGACATTGACAGTATGATTCCATTCTGCAACCCTTCTTACCTCCTTTTCTAAGTTAGAGCCCCTCCCAGGCCCTTCAGATTGTAGAGTTCAAATAAATAAGTTGCTGTGAGTTATAAAGTGATAGCTGAGAAATGTTTAGGAAGTTGCTTAAACATGTAGCACGTACTCAGTTTTATCACAATCTTCTGCAAAATGAAAGACTCATCTCAACCATCACACGACTAGTTCATAGTGACACTGCATCTTTAACATTGTGTTTCTAACCTTAAGAAAACATGTTTTCCTTTTCATTCTCCCTTAGTTCTGTTTGTCATCTGCACAAATAACTATTTTCTTTCCCTTTAAGACTAATTTTTTAAAAAATGTATCAAAGGTAGTTCATGAAGATAAAGCAGTGATATGAAGGAAGACAATTGAGAACTCAGTATCTACTGTTTGCCAAAGGGCAATTATCCATCAGCATCCTACAGAATATTAGCATATAAAATATTTACTCTAAAGATTTTACGTTTTTCAATTTTATTCACTAATATATACAGGTCAGTGTCTGAGACAAAGTAGTTGTGAATGAAGTACAGTAACTCCTATCATCCAAGGACTATAAATAGTAAAATTCCAATTCAATGGAGAGAAGAGGGGCTGAGCCCCGGTGGGGCAGTGGTTGTGCGTGGGACTGCTGCCCACTGGGATGGAGGTTCAATTCCAGCAGAGGCTCCACAGGAGCAAAGGCTGGGCCTCCTACTCCCACCACCAGAGGGCAGTGATGCTCCCCAAAACAAAACAAACAAAAAACAATGGAGAGAATAGTGTCAGAGCTTAAGTCATGGGGACCCTTTTCCTAGAAGGGTATGCATGAGAGTAGAAGTTCCAAATGCGTTTGCGGAGTCTCCATAAAAACTAGGTTTTCTGTGAATTCCCATAGACCACAGTCTAATTGGAATCAATTTGATCCCAATTCATGAAGAATAGCCTTGCTTTCAGACAGGGACCGTTTTAAAGTTGATTTCGACAGTTACCTTAAAATATAAAACTCATTTTACCTTGCTTTTAGTCTACTTTAAATACGTTTCAAGTTTTTAATATTTCCTGCTTTCTTTTCAACTGACGTGCTTCTATTTTTATCATTGTTGATTTTGGCTTGTACATGTCTTGATTTTGTTATTTGTTATGTATATTTTTTCTGTATATGAAATCAAGGATAGTTAAATCTATAGCGCCAAAAACTGGATTAATAATTACCTGGGGATATGACAGGGGAAGTTGAGGGAGGAGGCATGGAAAACTAATAACAGTAAAAAGAAGGAAGAAAATGTTCTAATATTAGTTGTGATTATGATTGAGGTGATTAAACTATTGAATCGTATGATGTGTCAATTGCATGCCAATAATTTTTAAATAGTTTAAATTCTTAATGAATATTAATGGTTGATGAATGGGTCTTTAGTGTCAATATTCTGTTATAATAATTTCCTTTAAGGAAATAATAACTATTAAGTAAGTATTTAGCTTTATTACTATTTGCTAAAGACAACGGAGCCCAGTGATGCTTTGAGGTTACCCCAGTGAAACTGTGTTGAATTTTGAATCACAGAACTGCATAACTGCGAGTTATTTTTGAATCATTCCTTGTTGCTTTTGTTGGTAGTAAAGTTCTTAAGCCGAATCATTTTGGGGCAGCATCATATTGAAGAGTGTTCTTCTGTGAACCATAGTGCTTTCATTAGTAAGTGTTTAGAAGAAGATTACTAGGTATTTATTCCTAGTCCATCTTAGTCTGGCAGCTCCCCTGAAATATATGTTGATCTCTGAAATACCAGCAGCGTAGCTTCTAGCATCCCAGAAGCATGCAAGTCTCCAAAGGAGAACTTACCAGACCAGTGGTGGTTTCAGTCACTTTCCAGTATAATTATTGCTGCCCAATAAATTTCAGCTTAGGGTGATGCAATTGTTACGCATTCAGCTGCTGACCTTTTACATTTAAGTGCAAGACAAACCCAAACCAAACCCAACTCACTGTCATCAATTTGATTCCAACTCAGGAAGACCCTGTAAGGGAAGGCAGAACAGTGTCTGGGTTTCTGCGTCTACAACTCTATGGGAGTAGAAATCCTCACCTCTCTCCCTTGGAGTCTGCTGGTGGTTTTGAATTGCTGACGTCGGAGTTAGCAGATAAACTAGTAAACCCTAACCCACAAAGAGAAAGTCCAGTGTAGATAACAAGTGGTGAGTCCTTTTAACCGATAACAAATCTGTAATATACCATCTTGTTACCTAGCCTGTTGAAATCCTGTACAGACATACTGGGGTGAGGATGGAGGCAGGGATGACAAACCACCCACCTCTAACCTTTTTTTCTGTAGTGAGAAGATGCATTATTATGAGTGCCTACGCACCATATAAAGGAACACAATGCCTCCTGGAGGAACAGATGCAGTATCATTCTTCCTTTCATTGTAATGTTATTGAAATTGAAAACGTTCTTGAAAACTATGTATGACCTTATTATTGGAGTGAAGAGTCAGACGATTTTAATGTGTTTATGTTTCCATGTAGCTCTGAAATTTTTCATTCCTCTGCAATGGGTATGCATGCTTGGGAAGTCAACCAAAGGTGAAAGGAGGAGCGGGGAAGTGAATCAACCTCACCTGACGGGGCCTCTGGGGGAAGCTGAGAAACCCTACTTGAGTGACATCCCATGCTGTTACGAATCCCCCACCCTCTTTCCTCCTGGGTGCTGGTGACAATTGCCTTTGAAGACATTTCAGCCTTGCTTTAGTCATTCCTCTGTGGGGCCAATTCTGTTAAAAGTATGCTGACCCCACCGAAAAGGCAGTTCTCTGGGGCTGCTTCCCTGGGGAAACTTCCACACTGCGGCAATGAGACCGGGCTGTGCAGAACTCATAAATCCCCCGCCTTTTTTAATTAACAATACTGCAGGGTAGAGAATGCAATACATATTACCAGGTCATGCCATCCATCTCTGGGGGCTGAAAGCAACCGAATTGAAAAGGGGGAACTGAATAGAAGCCCCCCCATTCCCCCTCACCGTAGCTTCACATTTTCGGCTTCACTTCCCGCCTGCTGGCCTGATCCTCAGGCCCAACTCCTTGTAAGAGTTTGAACTCCTCCCCCCACTTCCCCCTCCCCGCCAGGAGACCACTGAGCAGGTGAAGACATTCAGGGGCCCTAGAGGCAGACCTCATTTTGCTCTCCCACCCACTCATGAAGTTGAGCAAGTTTGGATCTTGCTAATGTTCCACTTCCAGGTCCGCCAAAGGGGATGATGGCATCTACCTCCAAGTGTATGGTGAGGCTTACACGCTCGGGGAACATTTGACATGGGTG
>PVJH01047795.1:0-11192 GCA_004026705.1 Nesogale talazaci | reverse complement strand
GGCTCTGTAGCTCTCTTTTCTTGCTTCCTTCCAGGCGTCCACGCTGTCCTCATGGTTGGGTGCATTGTGGTAGGAATTGCTCGTCCACTCCAGTTTATGTGGAGACAAGACTGGTACTTCCCCACCTGGGTGGGTTAGTGCCCTGTTCCCTCTGTTATCCTTTCACTTTTGAACTCCCTTTTATCTCCCTATCTCCCCGCCCCCAATCCTTCTCCCATTACTGTTGTTGCACCCAGCATGTACCTCCCTGGGTTTGGTCCATCCTCCTCCCCTTACCCTAAATCTTGGTCAGCTGTTATGGTATAAGAGTTTTCTCTTTTATACTCACCATACTGTTTCTACTTATCTCAGGGAGCTCATGTAGCACTTCTCCTTTTGTGATTGACTGAATCCGTTTAGCATAATTTCCTCCAGCTCTTCCCATGATGATATGTGTTTCATGTGTTCATCAGAGCTTTTGAGGGAGGCATAATACTCCGTTGTGTGTATGTGCCAGAGTTTGCTGATGCCCTCATCTACCGATGGGAATTTAGATTGCTTCCAACTCTTTGCGATTGTGAATTGTGCTGATAAACATTGACATGCAAACTACTGGTTGTGGTTTGTTTCTTACCTCTTCTCGGTATTTACCCAGTAGTGGGATAGCTGGATCATAGGGTAGCTCAACTTCCATTTTCATTAAGTATCGCCAGACTGCTCTCCATGGCGGCTATACACACCTACATCTTTTTTAAAATGTATACTTGGTTAAGCACTCAGTTGTTAACAAAAGGCTGGCACCGCAAGCTTCACCCAATGAGACAGACCTGGGGATCTGAGTTCATAAGGCTGAACATTTAGGAAAACCTATATGGAAGTTCTATCCTGTCACATGGGGTCATTATGAATCAAGAATGGATTCAAAGGAACCTCAAAAATAGCAGAATCATGCTCAAAAGACTATATTCACAAATACTGTGTATACATATGAAATTGTTTATGTAGGTGGTATGTATAACTAGAACAAAGATAAATATTATAATAATCCATGTCCATTTCTTCCTAATGGTTTAAGAAATAGAATATTGCAAATACCTTCTGAATCTTCTAAAGTTCCTGCCTTGATGTAATCTTTTCTTTCCCTCAATGTTTCCACAACCTTAAACATCTTCCCTTTTTAACTTTATAAAAATGTTATGTTATTCCGTCTACACATTAACACATGATTCAGTCATGTTGAATGCCCCTGATTCATTCAGTTTATTAGTGTATATATTATTTCATTATAAGGATATATGCATCACTTGCTACTGAATACACTAATCTTTCTGTCGAGTATTTTTTCTTTGTTTCATTCATAGTCCTGAATTGCATGTGTCAGTTTCTCTACTTTATATACTCTGAATTGGAATTGATAAGTTTTCAGGCCAACATATCTTTAACAAAACTTGAAATGTTTTTATATTTTCTAAAATAATTATGCCAGTTTATTTTCATTCAGGAAGTTTATTCATTTTTTAAATCTCTACACCATGTCAGTGTGTAACATTAAGCTACTTTTCGATCTTATCAACCAAGTTTAAATTTTATTTAACTGCTTTCAACTAAGATTGAACTTATTTATACATATTTGCTATAATAGTAGGACTATTGATCATTGCCTCATCTCTGAAAATAACTGCAAATTTCATTGTAATAGTGGTGAAGGATTTACTCTTTTCCTTAGTGATTTTCAGTATCATATACTAGGAAACAAAGTATTTACTGGAAATAAACCCTCTCAAATTATGGTCAATACTTTACTCTTTTAAATGGTGTATTTTGTTAAGAGAAGTTTGATATCTCTGTGTAGCTTAATTAGTCAGTCTTTTCTTATGGTTAAATTATAGTTTGGGGTTTTTTTTGGGGGGGGGTGTTGTATGCATGTGTGTTTGAGTGTATGTGTGTCTTGAAAACTTGCTCTACAGTGAGGACATGCAGATAATTCTTCCATAACTTCTTTTTAAATATTTTAAATTTTTGTTTGTTCTATATAAAGATGAATGTGGTGTCTTTATTTTCCATATGAAAGTTGAGAAGCTAAGTTTATTTTATTTTCATGTTAAATACTAGCTGTTTGGCACTGTCACTGGTTTCAATTCAGAGTGACCCCCTAAGGAAGAGTAGGACTGCCCTGGTGGATTTCTAAGATTGTCACTGCTTAGAAGGGCAGAAAGCTTCCTCTTTCTCCCACAGAAACTTTACTGTTGTGTGCTACCGTCCGCACTCAGGGCTGGAGTCCAACCAACGGGCCTCCGGGGCTCATGGCTGCTACAGAAAAGGTTTACGAGACTCTGTCGTGTTGCCAGTCTCTACTTTATTCCACTGGTCTCTGGGTTAAACCATGATACAATAGCATACTGTCTTAATTGCAGTCGCTTATGTCGTGAAACCTTCAACAGTAGAGTCTCGGGTTGGTTCTTATCATTGATTAGACTTGTTGCTATTGGTTATACATTTTAGAATCATCAACATGGGAAATCCTACCATTCGGTTGTTTGGGATTGCATTGGCTTTCTATAGTAATTTTCACAGTTGTCATTTCTGCAGTATTTTATCTATCTATCTAGTAACACTGTCCACGAGCTTCCTGCCCACCCCCTGCTGTCCCATCAGTTCCTACTCTTAGTGATCCTCTACAAGGAAGTAGAGCTGCTTCTCAGGATTTCTGGAGCTGCTAATCTTTTTTCTTTCTTTCTTTCTTTTTTTAATATGAGGAATTTTGTTAATTTCTTAAATTTTATTTTTGCTGACATACATGAGGCAAAATAAAATTGGCGTCATTCAAAATAACTTAATAAAATATTACATCATATTTTATAGATTTATAACATTCGGTGCATGTTAAGGGTTATAAGGAGGTGAAAAACACCCTGCCAAACCTTTCCATATCAGTTTATGTGCACACAGTAAGAAGCAAAACAAGCAACTGTTAGTGGGTCCCATGGAATTATTGCCAAAATAGTGCAAACTATTTAATCTAATTAGCTGGAAAATAAAAAGCAAACATGAAAGGACCCTGCTAAGCTTAAACGGGCCAGAAGATGCCCAGAGTCTCGGCCACCAGCTAAGCTGTTCATCTTTACAGAAGAAAGCCTCAGATCTCTTCAGTGGAGCAGCTGGTGGATTTTGAACCGTTGATTTGGACTTAGCCAGCTCCCGCTGAGTCCAGGATGCCAGCAGGACTCCTCATTAGCATTGCACTATTCTTCTCGATGGTCATTTCGACAGCATTGTAACTGAGATTGTCACTGTTTAGAAGAGCTAAAAGCTTCTGCTTTCTCCCATAGACACCTGGCTATTGTGTGCTCCCATCCTCACTCAGGGCTAGAGTCCAACCAGTGGGCCTCCAGTGCTCATGGCTATGACAGAAAAAGGTCTGCAACATTTTACACTTTTATGTACAAAAGTCAAACACTTTCGTTCATTTATTTCCAGATAACATATCTTTCTGAATATATATATCTCATATTTACATTGTTTTCTTTCTTTTACTTTTTCTTATTAGTTTTTTTTGCTAGCCAACAGAAAAGCAATTGATTTGGAACTACTGATTAGATATTGAGAAACTTTACCAGCTTTCTTAATAATGCTTTTATTGATTCTTTTGGGTAATCGTTATAGACAAACATTTCAATGAATATTGCCACTTTTATTCCTGTTTACCAGTTTGATTTTTTTTTCTGGTTTTATTGAACTGATTAGTAAATACACAGTAATGTTGAATAAAATCTGCAACATCACAGCTTCCTTAGCTCTTATCTGAAGAGATGTATCTAATGTTTGACTATTAAATAGAATGTTTGCCGTAGGTTTTCTGATGACACAATTTGTAAGTTTATAGAGGATCTTAATATATTTGATTGCGATGTGCAGTTTTTCTCTCTCCCTCAGTGCCTATCTTTCTTCAACCCTCTTCCTATTTCTTCTTTTTTAAATCATAAATGGTCGCTGAGTTTTATTAACTACTATATGTACCAGGATACTCATAGGGGTTTTTTTTTGCCATTACTAATAAACATATTTCTTGAATACATGATAATCTTCCATTCCATGATACTATTTCTGATTTCTGTTGTTTTTATGTCTTTTTAAATATTGTATTTAATTTTCTAGAACATTGCTTAAAATCATTGCATTTTTTCTGAACTAAATCTGTTATTTTTAATTTTTTTCCCTATTTTTCGCTTCTTTTTTTGTTTTATTTTGCTACTACCACCAAGATCTGCACCTGCGGCGGCTCCACCTAGGCCGGTGCCCTAGGCTTCAAGGCTCACCACAGAGACCCTCCTATTTGTCGTGGTGTAGCGTCCACAGAAGAGGTTCGGGTCCCCAGTCCCTCTCACACGCATCCCAACTGCAGGCGACGACGGTGGCAGTGACGGCCGGGTATGCGCCCGACGCTCCAGCTCCATCCATTTTCAGGCCTAGTTGATTGGGCAGGTGAGTTGTTACACATTCCTTAGCGGATTCCGACTTCCATGGCCCCCGTCCTGAGAAACTGTTTGTTTGTTTTTTTGTGGGGGGGGCGGGCATCACTGTTCTCTGGTGGTGGGAGTAGGAGGCCCAGCCCCACTGCTGGAATTGAACCTCCGTCCCAGTGGGCCGCAGTCCCGCGCACAACCACTACGCCACCGGGGCTCAGCCCACGAATCTGTTATTTTTACAAGCTCTTTGGATCCAGCATTTCCTTTAAAAAAAAAATTGATAGAATCTTTTCGGATTTGTCACTTGAAAACAGTCACTTTTAGAGACAAGCCTTTTGTTTTAATCAAACTATCCCATCAATTGTGCTTGCTTCGGTGGCACATATACTAAATATTCCATCAATGTATGTTTGTTAGAATAATGACATGCTGTTGTTACTAGGTGTCATGCAGTTGATTCCCACTCACAGAGACACCCCGCACAACAGAACAAAACACTGCTGGGTCCAGTGCCACCCTCACTCTCGCTCCTGTGCCGGAGCCTCTTGTGCAGCCACTGTGTCACTCCATCTGCTGGAGGGCCTTCCTCTCTGTGTCCCTGCCCTTCTCCTTTATCAGCATGATGGCCATCTCCAGGTGCTCTTCTCTCCTGACAATATGTCCAACCTACATGAGACGAAGTCTCACTATTCTTGCCTCTAAGGAACACTCTGACGTATTTCTTCTAACACAGATCGATTTGTCCTTTTCACAGTCCATACTTTGCATATTCTTCTCCAGCGCCACAATTCAAATGCCAATTCTTCTTTGGTTTCTCTTGTTCAACGTCCAAATTTCACATGCATAGGAAGTAACATGCATATGAAAATACCAGGGCTTGGGTGAGGCACATAGTATCCTCAATGGCACCCTTGCTTTTCAATGCTTTATATAGGAGTTGGACAGCAGGTGTACCCAATGCCACGTGTATGGTGCTTCCATGAGCCCTGAAGAGGTGCCCAAGCAAGATGAAATCCTTTACACTTCAATATTTGCTCCAGTTAGCATGATCTCTGGGTCTAATTGTGTGGATTGAGGTCTTCTTTACATTAGGTTGTTATTCATACCGTGACTACAATCCTTCATCTTAATCAACAAGTGTCTCAAGTTCTCCCACTGACTACAGGCAAGCAAGGTTGTGTCACCTGCATATCTAAGGATGTTCATGGCCCTTCCTCCAATTCTGTTGCTGCATTCCTCTTTATTTAAACTGGCACCTCTGAATTGCTCAGCTTAGAGATTGAATAAATAGGGTGAGAGGATGCAACCGTACACAAACTTCTTCTGATTTGAAACCCTGCAGTACTCCCCTGTTGTGTTTGCAAGACTTCCCGGTAAGCCCCTTTACCAAAATGAAGTGTTCTGAAATTCCCGTTCTTCTCAAAGCTACCTATGGTCAAATGCTGTGGCATTTAATAAAACACAGAAGACATTTTTCTGTTTACTTGTGTTTACATTCTCCACCTTCAGCCAAGATCCATCTGATATCAGCCATAGTGCCCCTTGTTCATTGGCACTGCCACGGTCCTGCTGCAACCATTAGGAAGTGATCTTCATAGCTTTATTTGCATGTGATATCAATGATTGTTGTTGTTATTGTTAGATGCTAGAATGCTGACTCTGACCCATGGCAGCCCTGTGCACAAAGGGACAAAGCATTGCCCAGTCCTCTGCCATCCTCACAATTGTTCCTATGTCTGTGTCCATTATGTAGCCACTCTGTCAATTTAGCTTGTTGAGGGCCTTCCTCCTTTTCTCTGCTCCTCCAATTTACCAATTATGATATCCTACTCCAGGGCCTGGTCTCTCCATACAACATATACAAAATATGTAGGATGAAGTCTTGCCATCCTTGCTTCTAAGGAGCACTCAGGCCTTATCTCTTCTAATGCAGAGAGGTTTGTCCTTAGAGCAGTCTGTGGTGCTTGCAATATTCTTCTCTAGTACCACAATTCAAACGCATTGATTCTTTCAAGGTCTTCCTTATTCAATGTTCAATTTTAGTATGTATGTGATGCAATGGAGAATACCAGGACTTGGATCAGGCACACATTAGTGTTCAAAGTAGCACCCTGGCTCTTCAATATTCTAAAGAGATCTTGTGCAGCAGATTGACCTAATACCATACATTTTTTGATTTAACTGCTGCTTCTACGAGCATTGATTGTGAATCCAATGAGACCAAATCCTTGACAAATTCAATCCTTAATCCATTTATCAGGATGCTACCTTTGGTCCAATTGTGGAAATTTTGGCTTTCCTTACTTTGAGTTGTAATCCATATTTAAAGCTATCATCCTTTATCTTCATCAGCAAATGCCTCAAGTCCTCCTCACTATCTGCAAGCAAGATTGTGTCATCTGTATGCCCTAGTGTCCGGAGCAATCCAGCCCGGACATGCTTGACCTTGCTACAGTCACTAGTCTGAACTCTGTTACTGTTTGTTGCCTGAGCTTAGTAGTCTATTATCTTTATAACTGTAAACAGCCCTGCCCTTTGAAGCTTAACTTGCAGACTTGCTAACCTTCACTTGTCAGTAACTATATGCTAATCACCTAACACTAGTAGTCTGTTATCTTTAGACTGTAACTGTAAACAGTAACTGTAAACTGTTAACTGTAACTGTAACCAGCTCCTTTTGCACACCTTATTTGGCACTCGTCTAGGATTGGCCCCCTGTTGACTTTACCTCATTAGCATGAGCTGTGACCTTTACCCTGAGTTTTGCCCCAATAAACGAGACTTGATCAGAATCCTGTCTTGTCTCCATTTCTCTTGTCTCCTATCCCCCCAATTCCCGCTCCTCCTTGCAGGACTTGTGAATTACAGACCCGCAAGCCGGGACACGTGGCGCCCAACATGGGGCTTGGACACGGAGGACCCAGTGAGGAAAAGTGCTTGAGGAAGCTAGCTAGGGACTTTGGAAATCCGATAACAGAGCCATGGCGGGAGCCTGCTGCAGTTTCGGCTTTAAGGTAAGTGGGTAGAGCACTCAATAATGGGGCAGGAATCAAGTTCATATGAGGAAAATGTGGTACCGGAATTAAGTTTAAATGAGGAATATATGGTACAGTTAACTAAAGTTTTAAAGACGCAAGGAGTAAAGGTTAAGAATGTTTCTGGGGGTACCTTTAGTGTTTTTGTTCAAGTTTTTTGACTTTATTAAAAATTTATGTCCTTGGTTCCCTTTAGAACGGACGATTGATATTAGGAACTGAAAAAGAGTAGGGAACGCCTTGAATGGTCATTTTGCACGAGAATGTTCTTTTTCCCGTCACCCTTTTAATACCTTATAGAGGGAGAAACGGCCATTGTCCTCTCCTAGAATATGCCCTAAATGCAGAAAGGGAAGACATTGGGCCAGTGATGTAAATCTAGGACTGACATTTCTGGTAATCCCATTTCTTTACAGTCGGAAAACGGGAGGAGGGGCCGGCCCCAGGCCCCAAAACAAGTTTATGGGGCAGTCAGCTTTGTTCCAGCCAGCAACAACAATCCATTTCGAGCCTCTGCCGAGCCACCCCAGGCAGCGCAGGACTGGACCTCTGTTCCTCCTCCCACACAGTACTAACACCTGAAATGGGAGCACAAGCCTTAAGCACTGGAGTGAATGGTCCTTTGCCCCCTGAAACTTTTGGATTGATTTTAGGAAGAAGTAGTGTTACCATGAAAGGTTTACCCAGATTTACCCAGGAATAATTGATAATGATTTCACTGGAGAAATTAAAATTATTCTTTCTCAGGGAGAAAGAATAGCACAGTTTGATTTTGCTGCCATTGGTTAAGACTAATAATAAGAGTCAACACCCTAAAAGAGGCACAGGAGGTTTTGGATCCTCAGATGTATATTGGGTGCAGCCGGTTACTGATCAGAAACCTTATTTGACTTTATGGCAAATCATTTACAGGTTTAATGGATACAGGAGCTGATGTAACCATAATCAGGCAGGAAGACTGGCCCCCTAACTGGCCTACCTCAGAAACTTTAATTTAAGAGGAATTGGACAAAGCAGTAATCCCAAACAAAGTTCCAAATACCTCACTTGGAGGGAAAAAGAAAACAATTTAGGCCTGATCAAACCCTATGTCATCCCTCAACTGCCTGTTAACCTTTGGGGCAGAGATTTGTTTTCTCAAATGAAAATCATGATGTGCAGCCCTAATGATGTAGTTACTGCTCAAATGCTAGCTCAGGGGTATAGCCCTGGAAAAGGGCTAGGCAAAGAAGAAAATGGTGTCTGACAACCAATTCCAGCAATGGGACAATTAGATAAAAAGGGCTTTGGAAATTTTTGATTTCGGCCCTTGACATGCCTGCACCCCAAGGGTGCGCTGATCCAATCACTTGGAAATCAGCTAAACCTGTTTGGGTTGCTCAATGGCCCATGACCCGTGAAAAGTTGATGGCCACCGATATTTTGGTATAGAGCCTTCAAATATCATACAACCCTATTCCCAATCCCAGATTAATTGGTTATTGCAGAACACGGAGACATGGCCAGTAGCTTGCGCCTCTTATGCAGGTAGTTTGGATAATCACTATCCACCAAATAAATTAATTCAGTTTTGCAAATTACATGCCTGCTTTCCCCAAAGTTACTAGTAAAGAAGCTTTGGATGATGCTTTACTAGTGTTCACGGATGGGTCATCCACAGGAGTTGCTGCCTATTCCTTTGCTAACCAAGTAATTAAGTTTAAAACAAATTTTACCTTTGCTCAGTTGGTAGAGTTACAAGCTATGATTGCAGTTTTATCCACCTTTCCCAATCAAGCGCTTAGTATTTATACTGACAGTGCTTATCTGGCTCATTCGGTACCCCTTTTAGAAACTGTTGCACAGATCAAACGTGTCAGAAACGGCTAAATTATTTTTGCACTGCCAGCAACTCATTCATAGAAGAACTGCTCCTTTTTTCTTAGGACATATAAGGGCTCATTCGGGCCTACCGGGGCCTCTGGCTCGAGGTAAAGAGATCGCTGATGCAGCTACAAGAATGGTGGCCGTGGTTATGACCGGCAATTTACAACAGGCCCAAGCCGCTCATGTCTTGCATCATTTGAATGCCCAGTCCCTAAGTAAGACTGATGTTTAAAATAACTAGAGAACAAGCCAGACAGATTGTTAAGCAATATGCTTCTTGTGTGACATTTCTACCAGTCCCCCATTTGGGAGTTAACCCTAAGGGACTAGTACCTAACTCGATCTGGCAAATGGATGTCATCCACTATGCAGAGTTTGGGAATCTCAAATATATTCATGTATGCATAGACACCTGTAGTGGGTTTATTCTCGCTACCCTCCAAACAGGAGAGGCTACCAAGCATTTTGTGGCCCATCTCTTGCATTGTTTTTCTGTTTGGGGAGTTCCTAAACAAATAAAGACAGACAATGGCCCTGGCTATACAGCAAAAGCTTTTAAAATTTTCTGTGATCAATTACAGATAAAGCACATTACGGGAATCCCTTACAAACCTCAGGGGCAAGGTATAGTTGAAAAAGCCCATTTATCCTTGAAAACTACAATTGAAAAAATAAAAAAGGGGGAATGGTACCCCACTAAAGGTACCCCCAGAAACATTCTTAACCATACTCTTTTTATAAGAAATTTTTTAACATTGGACGATCACGGGAAATCTGCTGCGGATCATTTTTGGCATCCTGAATCTCAAAAGCAATTTGCCATGGTAAAATGGAGAGACCCACTGGACAATTCATGGCATGGCCCAGACCCAGTGTTAATCTGGGGAAGGGGCTCAATCTGCATTTACTCTCAAGAATATGATGCAGCCAGATGGCTGCCAGAACGACTGGTGAAACAAATTGATGACAAACATTGATCCAGGGAAGAGATTTCTCTTTTCTGTTTTTACAGAAATGTATCCTGAAAAAAATGCAACAGGGATACCCCATCCCTCTTGCATTACCTAGTTCTTTTATTAACTATTCTGAAGGTAGTTATTGTGACTTGACTTCTCCTTTTACAATCCAACCTTTGCAGTTTATTTAATGTGATTTGTTTATTTTCCTCCTCCCTTAACAATACTTGTGAGATTATGTGGAATTGGCAGGATTTATTTTCTTGTTCTAGTATTATTAATGTTACGGGCTTCTTATGTGCCCTTAATAGTTCAGTTTTTGTTTGTGGCAAATATAGGGCTTTTACCCAGTTATCCAGCATTTGAACAGAGTTATGTGTGCTAATCCTCTCCTTCCAGGCATAGATATTATGCCTGTCCCTATACCTGCTATTGATCACATGGCAGGAAGAGCTAAAAGAGCAGTGTAAGTAGTTCCCTTATTTGTAAGATTAGAGATCAGTACTGCAGTGGCCTTTGGAACTTCAGGATACCAAATTACCTAGCCAGCTAATATTGGATATACAGGCCTCATCAGGAACTATACAAGATTTGCAAGATCAGGTAGATTCTTTAGCAGAAGTACTATTACAAAATAGAAGAGGCTTAGATTTACTTGCTGCAGAGTAGGGAGGTATTTGCTTGGCTTTACAGGAAAGATGCTGTTTTATGCCAACAAAATCAAGAGGCTGCAAGAAGACTCGGCAAAGAGAAGAAAGGAGTTGACCAACAATCCACTGTGGACCGGGCTCAGTGGACTGTTGCATTACTTCTTGCCACTTTTGGGCCCCCTCGCTAGTTTACTGTTTTTGCTTTCATATTTCAACAAACTCATGGCATTTATTAAGTAA
>PVJH01047794.1:0-10000 GCA_004026705.1 Nesogale talazaci | reverse complement strand
GGAAGAAGCACACCAGCCCATGTGATCATGTGGTGTCAATGGGATCAGGCATCAAAGACACAGAGTAAAAAATCAAACCAATGCGAATGAAGAGGAGAGCAGCATGGAGACCCAAAGCCCATATGTAGACAATTGGACATTCCCTTACAGAAGGGGCACAGGAAGAAGTGAACCAGTCAGGGTGCAGTATAGCACCAATGAAACAAACAACTTTCCTTTGGTTCTTTAATGCTTCCTTTTGACCACGATCATGACCTCAATTCTACCTTACAAAATCAGTGAGGCCAGAGCCTGTACACTGCTACCGATAAGACCTCACAACACAGAGACTCCAGGACAGATCAAGCCCTCAGGATCAATACTGAGAGTGTGGGAAGATGGAGTAACTGTTCACAATGATCTACATATGCTCCCCTCCAAGGAAGATAGACAACAGGGTGAAGGGAGACAGTGGTCAGTGGAAGACATGAAAAAACATTTATAAATTATCAAAGGTTCATGAAAGAAGGAGAATGGAGAAGGAAGAAAAATGAACTGATACCAGGGGCTCAAGTAGAAAGAGAATTTTTTGAAAATGATGCTGGCAACATATACACAGATATGCTTGATACTGTGCATGGATGTATGGGATGTGATAAGAGATGTAAGAGTCCCCAATAAAATGATTTAAAAATAGGAAAAAAAATTAGACCCCATCATAAAAGAAACAAAAGTTATCACTCCCCTTAAAAACGGCAATACTGAAGTAGGAAAAAAAATTAACCAAAATACAGATCTAAATAGCATCATCAAACAAATTGAACTCATAAACCTATGGAAACTCCACCCAACAAAAGCGTAATGCGTATTCTTTTCTTGTGTATGTGGATCACTCTTGGATATAGACCATATATGTTTTAGGCCACAAATGGAGCCTTTGCCCATTTAAATATTTGGAAACAGAGCCAAGCCGCTTTTCAGTCACAACACTATAAAACAAAAAATTGATTAGGTGAAGATTAGATGAGAAATTAAGATACACAGAAACTGAGTAAATTGCTGAGGAATGGAAGACATTTTGGAAATTAAAAAGAAAATTTTAGTAGTAAGCAAGAATGAAAGCACGACATGCCAAAAGCTTTGGGCCACAACAAAGATAATGCTCAGAGAACAATTTACACTAATAAATGTGTGTGTCAGAAAAGATAAAAGAACCACATGAATATATCAATGCAGTAACTTCAAACAGAAGTTTGTCTATAGTCTCCAGAATAAGGAAAATAATAAAGTTTATAGCAGAAAGAATAAATGAAAAACAATAGAAAGAATAAGCTAGATGAAAAGGTGGTTCTTAGAATAGATTAACAAAATTGACCCTCTCAATTTTGCTTTCTCAATTGACTCTCTGAAAAGCTGCTCTCTAATATAACGGAGAGAAGGAGAGAAGTTGCCAATAACATGAATAAGAAATGAAATGGACAAGGACATAAGAATAAAATGAAAGAGAAAGAATAATAGCAGAATGCTATGAGAAAACTTCAAAATATTTCAAAACCTAAGAGAAGTGGACACATTCCTAGAATATATGACCTAGATTCAAAGACAGGTAACAATTTTATGCACACTTATGGCGTAAGAAGAAATTGTTGAGACCATTAAGAAATTATCACCAACAACAAAAGTCCTAAACCAAATAACTTCATTATGAAATTCTACTAAACATTTAGAGAGAACTTGTACCAACTTGACTCAAATTATCGCAGAACTTAGAAAAGCATCAATATTCTAAATTAATTTTTTGCTGCACTGCTCCCTATTCCAAATTAATTTTATGAAAAAGAATAACTGGTAACAAAGTCAGACAAACACAGATCTCAGAAAACAAAATTACAGTCCATACATCCTTTGTGAATAACAACACAAACAATACTCCAAAAACTCTTGGCAAATAAAAGTTTAAAATGATTAAAAACAAAATCAGAAAACTTTACAGCCAAATGGATTCATACCAGGTATGAAAGGAAGGCTCAATATTAGAAAAAAATCAAGAAAAATTCCTCAACAATATTAAGGGCATGTACATAAAATCAATAGGCAACAATATACTTTGCAAATATAATTGACTGAAAGCCTTCCTCTTGTGAAGAGGAATAGGAACAAGACAAGTATATCCTCTACCACAATTTTTATTCCACATTGTAAGGTCTAACAAGGGTATTCAGAATATTAAGGCAAGAAAGGGAAATTAAAAAGTATCCCAATTGTCAAGAAATAAGCAACATATCCCTATTTTCAGATAATGCAATACTGTACATAGAAAATCACAGTGACAATAAAAAATATACTAGAACAAATGGAAATTCTAGCTGAGTGACAAGAAATATCTGAAAAGAAAATCTGAAAAATACAGAAAACAATGTTATTTACAGAAACTTCCAAATAAATAAAATACATAGAAGCAGACCTAAGCAAAGATATAAAGTTCACATGCAAATACAATTTCCTTTTTTAAAAATTAAAGGATCATTTTATTGGGGAAGCTTAGAGCTCTTGTTAAGATCCAAACTTAGCGTGCATCAGGCCAATTTGTACATATGTTGCCTTCATTCTTTTCTAGACATTTACTTCCTGTTGAGTCCTTGGTATTAGAGCCTCTCCACACCCCTTCTTCCCCAACCCCACCCTCATAGCCCTTTGATAGGTTATAAGCTGTTATTATTTTCATATCTCACAGCAACCGCTGTCTCCCTTCCCCCATGTTTTCTTTTGTTTTTCCCCCTGGAGAAGGGCGTATGGTGATGTGTCAATCCCTGTGATGTTTCCCTTTTCTCCTTTCCTCTCCTCCCCTACCCCCTGCCCTTCTGATATTGCTGTTCTCACTCCTGATCTTGGATTCTGTGTGTGGTGAGCTTCCATCTCTTATCTATACCTGTGCACATGCTCCGGTCTTCTCTGAATTGGGAAGCAGCCCTGGGGTTATGGTGGTGGGGAGTGAGCAAGCCTCAAGGAACCAGAGGAATATAGTGTGTTTCATCAATGCATTACTGCACCTTGGTTGACTCATTCCCTTCCTTGTGAGGAGACTGACAGAGGAAAATTCTGGGGTCACATGGTGGAGAGGTAGTGTGGTCTGAACCCCCCACAGTAGGTAAACCAAGAAGGGAATATATCATACCAGCATCTGAAGCAAAGCAAAACTGCAAAGTCCCTGAAGAGCCCCCCAAAAGGACTCCAGGCCAGGAGGGGAAGACCCTGGACTGTCATGAAGGCCAGCAAACAGACCGGGTATTTTTGATATTTTAAATACATTTTCTAAACTACAAGAAAGTTATATTACTAGAATAGCATCAGAATAGTGGGTAGAAAAATGAAACAATGTGATAATGTCAATACAATCTACAGTTACATTCCAAATACAACTCAAAACACAAGTCTTTAAAATGATGAAAAATAATCATTTTCAAGAATAGAGTATACCTTAGGCCACAAAGCTAGCCTCAACTCATTTTAAAACATTGAAATAATATAAAACATCTTGTTCATCACTGTTATATAATCACAAATCAATAAGAAGATCTGGGGAAAACCAAGTACATCATAACTGATGAGCACCCTGCTTAAATACTATTAACTTTATATGAAAAGCAAGCCCAGATAAACAAAACACTATTGAAATGAAGAACAAATCAAAGATATCAGACTTCCTGATTTTTAAATAGCTGGTACTGGAAGTGAAAATAGTCTGGTACTGTTATAGCAGAAGGCACTTAGGTGGTCAGTGGTAGAGAACTGAAAATTCAGAGGTAAATCCACACACTATGGAAAGCTTATCTTTTACAAGGATCAACTTCCTTTCAATGGGGAAAAGACCATCTCCTTGACTGACGAAACCAAACTCACAGCCATGGAGTCCACACTGACTCATTGCAACCCTGTAGGAGAACTTACAACTGCCCAGTGGGTTTTGAAGACTTGAACTCTTTACAGGAGTAGGAAGCCCCTACGTCTTCCTGAGAAGTGGCTGGTGCTTTCAAACCACTGACCTTGAGGATGGCAGCACAACTTGAAGGCCTGTGCCATCAAGACTCCCTTTGACATATGATGTTGAAAAAAAAACCCAAACATTTGCAGAAGATGCATACCTCATATCACTGAAGACAAAACACAAAATAAGAATTCAAGATGGATTAAAAACTTAAGGACAAATTTAGAGTCCTAATTTTTGGTATAAATAAAACAATATTTCTTTATTCTTGTACTGGTGGACATTTAAGTTGTTCTCATCTTCTTGATATTATGCTTGTCAGTCTTGTAGGTAAAGAAGTTTTGGTACATACAGACAATGGACTACTATACATCAATAAATCTATGACAAAACCATTACATACCTCATAGCATGGATGGATATTGTCTTGAGTAAAATTAGCAACCACAAAAGAACAAATATTATATGAGACCACTGCTATATGGAAAACAAACAAACAAAGAAGCAAACAAGGTAGATATTTCATACTGAAGAAAACAGACTTGGGAGTTTGCCAAAGGTGGAAGATAAGGGAGGGGTGATAAAGCAGTGGCCTAGAGAGTTGATGCTGTTGTCTTGGGTGAAAGGATAATGGTGATCAATAGATGGGAGAAGGGAAAAAGAGGAGGGGGGTGTAAGCTGATGGGGGGGGTTTGAAAAGGTTTTTAGCCTAAGAAGATATGAGTGTAGTCCAAACTATCAATATCCATAGATACCTAAGTTCTCCATGAGCTGTGGCCTATTTTATGAGAGATAATCTCTCTCTGTCCCTCTCTCTTGCTTCGCTCCATAATCACCTGCCAACCCTGGGAGCTATTGAAGCTCTGCCATCTTCCAACAAAAGAGGAGCCTGTGGTTTTCCAGGTTCTTTGCCTCTCTGTTTCATCATTCTGCAGCCAGATGAGTCTGGAGGGGCCTCCAGCGAGGCCCTGTCCCAGGAGCTTGAGTTGGACTTGAGTTGGGTCACTTCCTTGATATATATATATATATATATATAATTATTTTTATTTTTTAGGCATCACTGCCCTCAGGTGGTGGGAGTCGGAGGCCCAGCCTTTGCTCCTGGGAGCTGGCATTGAACCTCCATCCCAGTGGGCCGCAGTCCTGCCCACAACCACTACGTCACCGGAGCTCAGCCCAACATATATTTTTTCTTTATGTACAGTTTTGTTGTAATACATATTTAAGTCTCATTGGTTTCACGTCTCTTAAAAGCCATCCCAACATATCCACCTAAGTTACAGATTTATGAAGACATTCAGCAGGGAAAAAGCTGGGGTGGGGGAAGGGTTGAATAAAAGCAAATGACATCAGGAGACGGACTAGACTTCTTGGGCGTCCCAGATGAAAAGGAACGACCAATGGCAACAGTATTGGTGGAAAGTTTGGGCAAATCCGCCAAATGTGCTGAAACCTACATTTCCATAATTCCAGCAGACTTAAATAAATCCACGCCAAAACAACGTAAAGAAACTATAACAAATCACATCAGAAACAAATTGCTGATAATCAATAGTGAAAAGGAAATCTTCAAAGATATATAGGGAAAGAAGGTCACATTAGATATAGTAGAGAAAGTGTAAATATGACATAGCAGATTTAAGTAATACCCCCCATGATCCTCCAATACTGAAAAGACAACAGAGAAATATTTATGAAGTACACAAAGAAGAAAGAGGCGAAAAAGAAGGAAAAACCTTGCCCAATACTAATATAACCTCCATTCTTTTATTTACTGAATCCCAGCACTCCAGGAATGGTAGGATTTTAAGCTCACTGCTTCCACTCTCAGTTACTCTGTTTGCTGATCAACTGAGCTACATGACAATTCAAAAACTCTTGAATTTATTGTCATAATTAAATAATTTAATTACATTTCACATGATTTGTTCTGCAAATACAAAGGTGATTGCTAGAAAAGCCTCAATGATGGTGAGTCTCTAAAAGCACATTGTTGTGGAAGACTGCAGAAGTGATACACAACTAAACTATAATAGACCAATTTAGAAGAAGTCCGACTCAAATTACACACATCTTTAAGCCTTTCAGACACCAGCACTATCGTTTTACAATACAGGCTGTAGTTTCTGACGAGGAGAAGTAGACTTTGCAGGGAAGATATGAAAATTTCCTTAGGAGGGACGTGTTCAAAGGAAAATGATCCCATGTGGATATATTATTGAGTATATATATCTTTTGCTTATTTTCAGTTAGAGTAGGCTTAGGCATATAAATGTCATTTAAAAATGATTCTTGCTCCCAATGACTTTTTCAGTGACCACACCAACAATTGGTCCTGATCACTACTCAGCAACAGCTTGTGTTAATTACTAATTGGATAATCAGTGGGCCCTTCATATCAACGCGATGTATGACTCAGGAACCATAGAACACACAAGGGAGAGTCTTGATTTTAGGGAGAAACAAGGCCTTATATTTTTGTATGTTATTTTGCTGGGTCTCAGAGTCATAAGTGAAGAGTAATTACAGGAAACATGTGTAATGTTTTCTTTTGAACTTCTTTTCTGTGTGTGTGTGTGTGTGTGTGTGTTTCAGATGGAAGTTTACGGAGGAAATTAGTTTTCTATCCAATATGTTATATACATTTTATTTCTTGGCATTAGTTGCGAACCTGTCCTTGTAACAGCACTCTTCCCATTTCCTCTTTGGGTCCATTCTTTCCACTTGTTCATCTTTCCTATCGCTTGCTACATCTAAACTTTGTTTTAGGATAAATGCTGCCCTCTTTGTATTGTACAGTTGCTGGTTCTGAAGAGCACATACCTTATGTATGTTATTGTTTATTTTATAGGGTTGTATATCAGTTGGCTGGAAACAGATGACGTGGAGTGGGTTTAGTTCTAGGTCTGATGAGAATCTAAATGCTAGAGCATTGAGAGCTCCTGTAGTCTGTATCAGATAAGTAAGTCTGGTCTTTTCTATAATTTTGAAAATTTCTATAATTTTTTCTCTCACTCTGTTCAAGGTCTTCCATAGGGGTTGAGTGGAATGGTAGAGAATGTTCAAGGGGTTCCACCTAGTTCTTTTGGTCTCAGGCTGATGGACACTTGCTTAGTTCATTACAAAAATTGTTTCTCTGACTCTTTGATTTTTTTCATTCTTCTTTGCTCCACACAGGAGCAAATCAATACATATATTATTATTATTTTGAATTTTTAATGAACCCTTGAAAGACCCCAGTTGATTTCACCAAGCTTAATAGAACTTCTAAAACATGTTATACCTATTTGCCAAGATAGCATGCAAGATTAGTGTCCAAAGCCCTCAAGCTCAGTGACTCAATTCCTCAAAATGTTTGACTATGGTTGTATTTGAATAACTGTGCCCCCATATGTTCTATCACATATCTGGATATACTTACAGTACCTACCAATATATGTGTACAGCTATTCTCTGCCAAACTTATGCAAGCTCTTTGTATCCACTCATGGATTATTGATAGTTATTATTATTTCTATATTGTGTATGTGATATTTACAGTTACTTCTCTATAATCTTAGAAACTCCCATTGTCTTTTTTATATATTTCCCAGTTTTTTGGTCATGCTGTGCTGACTTCTGCCTTTTTGTGTGTTACCTATCATTTCACCCAAATTGATATACGTTTACAATTTGGTATTTTTTTTCCCTCCTTCCCATTTTTATCACTGGCATCCATCAAAGATTGGTTCTTTTGGTGCATAAATCTTTTCTCGACTTTTGAAAGTGGTAATCTTACATGATATTCAACCTTTTGTGAGTGACTTACTTATTTAACTTTGGACAGCGCCCTCTAGTTTCATTCATGTTATCACATGCTTTGTCAATTCATGGCTATGCTTTAGGGTAAAAATTCCTTTTAGCAAATAACAAATGTTAAAAGTGCTTACTTGTAAATCATGAACTTTCCAGAAATGTTTATCTTCTCCTTCCACTATTATCGTGTCTGTCATTATTATAATAAAAAAATAAAATTCTGTTATTTTAAAAATATGTGGAGAACAACTATGAAATTCAAATAAGCGTGATTTAGAATAAAATTTATAGAAAAATATACTTTCAAATAACATCATTTTTAATGTAAGGAGTAATCAAGTGTCACGCTCTTACTGTGGGTGTGTTTACAATGGAGAGTGAGGTCTAAGCAAGGGAGAGGAGCGATCGACCCTAAAAATCAGTCACCCAATGTCAACATTTGGAGTGGACATCCGAATAGCCCTCATACAAGACAAAGAGAGAAATTGTTGGGGTTTTTTTTGGCCCTTCTGCATAAGTATTGACTCATTAACAAGAATTAGTTCTTAGCACATAGGAATTCCCAGAAGAAGGAATATGTCTTTTTCCTTAAATTCATCTAAGTTACCCAGAAACTTGTGAGTTCCTGGAATTTTTATTAACATTGTCATATAAACAAGCAATCATTTAGAGACTGTTGCTTCTGGTAATGAGCTCCAAGGATGCAATCAAACGTTCATTTAGATGAGAAGGGAAACAGTAAAGCACAGAGATATTTTCTCAGAGATAGGCTTTTATTAAAATGCTTATTTTTTCTTTATGCAGTCACCACATTGAGTGTTACAACACCATTAGTAAATTGTTATTTTTATGAGACTCTTTCACTCAGGAAATTTCTTAATTCATTACATTTTATTAGATCAGCAGTAATGAACCAAAAACAATATCATTTATTTTTATTACTACTGTAGGTTAAATCACAATGATTTATATAGCCAGATTGAAGCAATGACTGTGTAATTACTCTGTTATTGTCAACGATATATTTTTTCTTAAATAAGACATTCCAACCACTTATAAAGTCAAAAAATATAGAAACTTGTAAATGAAAATAATATGCTAATTTCCTAGACACCATATTGTATATAAGGTATAATTGGGACCCATTCTAGATTATGGGCACAGGTAATACCAGAAAACAGAAAAAATATTGGAATTAAAGGCGTGACATCAATATTAAGTTTTTTTTTCACTTCCAGGGTACACAATTTGAGGTTATTGAGATCATCAGAGTTATAGAAAAGCTGACAGAAAAAAAAATTAAAAAGCTGATGGTTCATTCTCTTAAGCACTCAATGCCATTGAGTGTCTTCCAATTCATGACGGTGTAGTGCAGAGAAGAACCTTCCCTGGTTGCTGACACAGGAGCAGAGAGTCTGACTTTTCTCCTGGGAAAAACTAGTAAGGTCATACTTCTGACCTTGCAGGGAGCATTGCAATGTGTAAGCAATCATGCTCCCAGGGTTCCTAAGTACAAAAGCCAGCTCTAACTATCCCAGAGAGACAAATGCCTTTCTGGTTGGTCTCTATAAATTGAGGATATTTCTAGCACGAGTTGACCATTTTCTTCAATGTCTTATATTTCTCCAAATCACAGTATGACTAGTGTTTTCCAGTATGGTCTCAAAAGTCTATGTCACTTCAACTAATCTATTGTCAGGGGCTGAGCCCCGGTGGCATAGTGGTTGTGCGCGGGACTGCGGCCCACTGGGATGGAGGTTCAATTCCGGCTCCCAGGAGCAAAGGCTGGGCCTCCTACTCCCACCACCTGAGGGCAGTGATGCCTAAAAAAAAAAAAAAAAAAAAAAAAAATTAAATTAATCTATTGTCAGTAGAAAGAGAAAATGGCTACTTAAGTACCTAAGCAGTAATCTTTAAACATGTAGAGACTTATCAAGAAAACACTTTTTTCTTAGTAAATCATCCCAGTTCAAATTGAAGATACCAGGAAGCAAATGTCAAGAAATCCAGTCAATAGGATTGCAGTGGTGCCTCAATACTTGTAGCTGTCATGGAAGGATTGCCTTCAAAATCCTCAGAGGTAAAACAAGGAGTCTATCATTCTTTATCTACAAAAAGCCTGAAGGCAAAATGGAAGGGAGGGAGGAAGAGGGCGAGGGGAAGGGAGAAAAGAGAGAGAGGGAAAGGAGGAAGGGGGGAAGTAGAAGGGGGAAAGAAAGAAGGAGGAGGGGTGGGAAGGGG
>PVJH01047793.1:0-11114 GCA_004026705.1 Nesogale talazaci | reverse complement strand
ATTTTAGTTCTTTGATGACTGACACCGGATCCCTTCAACACCTCATGGTCACACAGGCTGGGGTGTTTCCTCCATGTGGGCTTTGTTGCTTCTGAGCTGGATGGCTGCTTGTTTACTGTCAAGCCTTTAAGACCCCAGACACTATATCTTTTCCCAGCCAGGTGGTCTTCTTTTTTAAATCCTTGTTTCTGCTAGAAAAAATATGCCCTACTAATGGAAAAATAGCCTTTCCCTCTCTCTTGAGGAGGAGTCCATGGTCAAGGAATAGGGAGAGAACAATAAAAAAACCTGTGCTCCCAGTCCATTCTGACAGACAGAGACTGCTGGTAGTGGTAGCACGCCTTCTCCAGTTCTCCTGCGCCTTCTCCAGCTCTTCTGCCTGGAAACCCAGGGTGGCGCCTCCCCTTTTGGCTAGCAACTGAGTCATTGCTTAGCACTTAATTACCGTGCCACCAGGGGTCCCTGAACAATCGAGGTAAATCAGTTTGTTAAGGGGAGGGGTAGGTAGGGCTGGTTTCCTGAGAAAGGAGCCCTGGTAGCCTAGTGGACTCCACATTGAGCTGTCAACCGCAAAGCCAGTAGTTCGAATCCACCCTCCATTCTGAGGGGGAAAGATGACGCTGCCTGCTCCTGTAAAGATGCGAAGTCACAGAGACTCAGTTCATTCGAGCTCCAAACCCTATGCCATTGAGTCAATTGTGGAATTTTCTGGGGAGAGTGTTCCTTCAGGAAAGGACATAGGTGGTTGGCAGCATGTATGATAGATACCTTTGTTTTGTTTTGTTTGGGAGGGCGGATGCTAGCATCCTGAAAGGCATTCTTGCTCTGACTTCCGTCTCTCTGGCAAGGTAAGGTGCCTTGGGGAGCTGGGTAAGGTGGGATGACTGTCACTGGATCTTGTGCCGCTGTAACAGAAACCCTACAAACTGATGGCTGCTGAGAAGGGCGTCTGCTCTGGGGGAAGGCTTTCTCTGGGCTGGCTCTGGAGGAAGGAACTTGTCTCTTTTCAGCATCTGTGGCTGCTAACTGCAAGGTCAACAGTTTGAAACCACTAGCTGCCCTGTGGGGAAAAGGATGAGGCTTTCCACTCCCTTAAGGAATTATCATCTAGGAAACTCACAGGGGCAATTCTACCCTCTCCTCTAGGGTGAGGAGTTTTGGGTTGGTATTCCTGGAATCAATCTTCTTCCCCTGGGACACTGGGTTCAAAGTCTGCTCCCATCCTGTCTTGTCTTTCATGGTGGTGGTGGCGCTGGGTCCCTCTCGGTTTCCTTCTCTCTTTAGATCTCTTGTGAGATGAAAGGTACTTCAGGCCACACCCCAGGGAAAGTCTTCACATCATGTCAAACCTGTGGCTTGATGAAGGGTGTGGCATTCCACCCTAGTCCCCTTCCCACTGAGGGGCTAGCTGCCAGACCATTGGGAATTGTGGCCCTGCCCAGCCGACACTTATTTTGGGTGTGGGGACATCAGAAGTGGCCAGTCTTTGATATACTCAAACCAAGGGTTCAGCAGGCGGTTGTGCAGCAATAATTATTATTTATTATAATAACGATATAGAGATCATGAGGGAGACAGAGAGAGAGAGGAACAATAGGAGTCAGACATATATCATTTCATGGTACATGCTCACCTCCGTCCAGCCAGATGGTCCATGTGGAGAGAGACTGGGGGAAGGGATTACATGATGAGGGAGAGCATTCACATTGAGGAGCAGGAGAGAGGCAGGCAGGAGAGAGAGCCTCTATCCTATGTCCAATCCCTATATACCCTCTGGAGTCAAGCCAGGCCCCCAATTACAGGCAAGGGCATGCATCACCGGAAGGGTTTGTGCCATATGCACAAGTTACAGGAAAGGGAGCTATCAGGGTCCCATGTGACAAGACCAGATCGCAGACTCCTGGATGTGACTAAACTGGTTAGTCTAGAGACCATTAACATCAGCACGTGAATCCGCCCCCAGGCTTCAAAGGAAGGGAACCATCATCCTAACAGCAGGGGAGTTAGCTCTGTTGTGAGACCCCACAAAAGCCTCAGATAACTGGGAGTTTCAGTGACAATAGCTAACTTAACTTCCCCACAAATGCTGGTAAACAGTTTGCTTAATATTTTGGAGTATAGTAATTGTGGGAAAGTTCTGTCTTCATCCCACAAGGGGAGATCAGGAAAGGGGACTGGAGCAGGGACTCAGTTCATCCTTGAGCATATGTGAGAGGGCAGAGCTAGCGATTCAAGTGCAAAGTTAGCTGGCCTCACTGAAGCAGGGTGGGAGATAAACCGGGACTCTTCTATCAGTAGGTGGACGCTGTGCTCACCCAGAGGTCCGTCGTCCCATTCATTCCCTTCGTTGGTTGCATCTCCGGGCAACCTGCACCCCTCAGCCTTTGGGGCCCATCTCACTGAGGGGCTGATCCAGAGGCAAGTTTTCCCGCTTTCTCCCCAGGCTGCCAGGCAGCCAGGTGGCCTGTTCTGCTTGGCCTGAAAGCGAAAGAAGTGAATGGCATGAACCGTGTTTTCCTGATGGGCTGTGACTCTCACTCAAATAGTATAAGTAGTTGCTACATTAAAAAATAATGACAATTACCAGACGTAGAAGGAGTGTACTATTTAAGTAACTCAGGGATATAAGACTTATCCTCCCCAATCCCTCCACCCCCAGTCCGCAGCTATAAAGGAGTTATAACTTCTCTCATGGAGTCATAACATGTAAGGACTAATTATTTGTAGGCAATCATTCCATTAGGGAGGCCAGGAGGAGGAAAAAGACCAGCATATATTATTATGCTCGAGAGTGGAAATGCACTAAGAATATGTAAATATGTGAAGGTTTGGGAAGAGGTTAGAGAAAATGAAAACAAAAGCAGAATAACTCATCTTGGTTTTCAGAATGCACAGCTGTTCCCACTCTGCACATGTCCTTAGTTTTTTTTTTAATATCCTTAGTTTTATGTAACTAAACATCACTTCAAAATTGACACGTTATTAAGAATCCCGACTCTCACTATGAATAAGACAAGGAACATGTAGAAATCATCCCTCCTCCCAGCCCGGACTTCACTGTCCTGACAGTGTGACTATTTGCTTGTCAAACCAAACTCAGACCCATAGCAAGCCCAGAGGGCAGATCGGAACTGCCGCTGGGATTTCTGAGACTTTAACCCTCCATGGGAGTAGAAAGCCCTTTCATGCCAAAGAGCGGCTGGTGGTTTCAAACTGCAGACCTCGAGGTTGGACTCCCAACGCGTATCCACTGTGGCCGGTTAGCCGAGGCTCCTTCCTCTATGCAGAGCAAAGGGTGGCTAGCTAGCTGAAACAGGGTATCTCCATGCTGTTTCCAGTTGCATTTCTTATAGGAGTGAAGGGCAGACCTTCTCGTGTTTCAGAGTCATGTGTACTTCAAGTTCAGTGCACTGTTTGTGCGGGTGTGCTGTTTATATCTCTTGCTCAATTTTTTTATTGAAGTTCTTTGTTTAGTTGTGGAAGTTAATGTTTATAATAGGCACATTGGTTCTCTGTGAAGAGTTGCAAAAAATGATCATTCCCTGATGGACTGGATTTCATTTTCAGATGGAGTGTTTCAAGGTTTATGAATGCTTTGCTCCTTGACTATTGAAATGTTTAAATACTATTTATTTATTGCCCTTATTCTTTTTTTTGGGGGGGGGGGGAATACTGCCCTCAGATGGCCTTATTCTTGAATAATTCTAAAACATTAACCAGTGGGCGATACCACTTCCCGATGGGTGGCTGGAACCACCCAGGAGGGGGCTGCGAAAGCAGATGCCTTACTTTATCCTGCATTCTGGACTACAGTACACACGTTTCTAATTGCCAGCGGTGACGAGTGATTTTTTTTCCCTGAAAAAGAGGTGGTAGGCCAAATCAGTCTGGGAGCCTCTGCATGAAAATCATGACTCTCTGGTCTTGAGTGGCCGTGTAGAGACCTCTCGGGCCGAGAAGGCCCTTCTCTCTGTGAAGTTTGCTTTCCCTGCCGGGGATGGTTTATGAGCTCGTTCATTGTCCAGAGGGTGTCATCGCTCAATTAGAATATTATTTGGCATTGGGTATCCATGTACAATTGTATTGGAACGTTGTGTACCCAATAGATTAGCGATTTCTTTTCTTCCTTCCGAGGAAACTCTTTGTCCCATATATTTATCTCTGGTACATCTTAAGCAGATTCTCTTAACCGTTCTCTGCTTTGAGAGATAGCATCTTCTACTGGGTCATCCTGTCGTTCTTCTGTTTGTTTTATTGTCTGTTTCCCTTGTTTGGGCTCCACGTGCATCCATAATGGATTGAGACAGTTAAGTGAGTAAGCCGGTTTCACAGTGGACTCTTCCTTTTATCGCTCCTCATCTGTTTGTCCTGCCATGAGCACATTCCATTATTTTATTCCCTTGGTTTAAAATCCTCAGTTTACCATGGTGTACAATCTCCCTTTCATTCCACAAATTTTCTGAAGTCCTTCCTATGTCTTGCACAGTCACAGGGCCAGTTCCTTTGCTTTTCCGTGGGCGCTTACGAGCACGGTAGTGTACTTGAACAATGATCACACCGTAGCTCCATCTTGCCATCTTTGTCCATACATTTCATCTGCTCGAAGATCAAGTGGGGAGATACTTACTATGGCGGTTATGTGCTTATGTTAATTTCATGATTGAGATGTAGGGCTGGAGTCCAGTCTGTTAATCTGGAGATAGCCATTGAGTAGCCAATGAGGCCTCTGTGTGAGCATGGATTTCTCCTGATATGTCTGGGAAATCTCGTGATATTTCCCTCGTGAAGATGAGAAGCTATCTTCTCCAGTTGTTGGGAATTAGTCTCAGAGATGATGAATCACGAACAAGACAAGATGGCAGCATCCAAGGAGCTGAAGGAGCCAGAGGAGAAGCCACATGGCTTTGCCCTGATGGATACCAGACCTCTGAAGCTGGAGAAGCCACGTGAGGACCCCTGCCAGCGATGAGTTGCTTCTACCACCACTGGGTGCTGTTGATGGACCCTGAGCCCTGGAAGTGAAGAGACCCTCGCCAGTGCCGGGATTCTGCACCCACTGACCTGTGACTTCATGAGTTGGAAGGAGACTTTATAGACTGATTTCGGGCATATGGGTTAATACCAGACGTATGACTTTGAACTGGACTGGGCTCGATGTCCTGTTCCTCTTGCATATAAATCTTTTCCTTATATCTATACGCATGTCTATGAAATTTTCCTCTAGTCTACCCGGACTTACACAGCCTGTCAATCAAGTCACAAGGTAACACCCACCAGGAAGATTCTGGGAATTTCCTCTTTTTCTCCTGGGAAGTGGGACACAGACTCTCTCTGCTACACATTCCTGTTGACAAGATACACAGAGCCACGCAGATGGCAGCCGGACAGAGCCCTGGAGCTGGAATGGAAGAACCACATGCAGACGCACACCAAGGCTGAGATCCTTCCATCACCACGAGGTCCACTGTGACCTTCCTGCCTTTCGGCATCATTGCATGTGCAAGATGAGTCTAAAGAGGAATTTAAGGACTAGGATCAGACATATGGACTAATATCAAACTTACGGACTTGATCTGGGCTGGGGTTTTTTTCTCAATATTCAATTGCTCTTTGATATAAAGTGCTCTCTTGCACACGCATGTCACTGGATTTGTTTCTCTGGGTTACCAGATGAACCTGACTAAGGTGTGTATCAGGGGGCACAGTGGTTACCCACTCGGCAAGGCCAACAGTTGGAAACCACCAGCCTCTCTCAGGAGAAGACGGGGCTTTTTACTCTCAGAAAGAGTTAGTCTGGGGGTTCACAAGGGCTCCTCTCCCTTGACCCCACCCATAGGCTTGCTCTTTTGTTGGCAGGGACTCCAGGCAGGGAGTTGGGATTCCTTTGCCCTGTAGGCCCAGAGAACTGGGAGGTTCTGCAGAAGCCCTGTGCAGACAGGAAATCTGGGCCCAAGTTTGCCTCCAAGACTTTCCTGAGTAACTTACCACCAGGCAGGGGGTGGGGGCACTACTCCAGGTGACTGCAGATAATTCTGTGGGAAAGACCCACTTTGGACACTTTTTTTGGGGGGGGGGTGTTAGAAAATTATTGATTTCCCCCCTTCCATTTATCAAGATAGAATTCACACACAATGATGTAGACATTTTATTTTTTTTTGGGGGGGGGCATCACTGCTTTCCGGTGGTGGGAGTAGGAGGCCCAGCCCCACTGCTGGAATTGAATCTACGTCCCAGTGGGCCACAGTCCCGCGCACAACCACTACGCCACCGGGGCTCAGCCCTGATGTAGACATTTTAAAGTGGATGATTTAGTGACTTCTAGTACATTCACAACGTGGGACAACCATCACCCTCGATCCCATAACATTCTTCATCGCCCTAAAAAGAAACCCCGTTCCTCCCAGTTCTCCACCCCTGTTCCTCCCTCACAGCCCCAAGGCAAACCTCGTCTAATTTGACCTATTCTAGGGGGGATCAAACTCAATCAAAACGTGGGCCACTTGGTGCAACAGGCAAGATTCACACAGGCCACGTCACATTTACAAACTGTTAAATTTATATTTTGAAGTGAGGATTCAGGGACATGAATAGGGATAAATAAAACACGATATAATTGCTTTTATTTAAATATTTATAAAACTGAAGTTTGTTTTGTTTTGTTTTTTTACCTGGACTTGCGCGCACTTTCTTCCTACTCACCTCTTAAGTTATGACTGGGAAATATAACAAAGCCACTGATAAAAAACAACACAAAATGTTGGGCAACTGGCAAGCGTGGTGCACGATCACAATGGCTTCCCTCTGAAGATGTCACCTTGGGCTGCCGCTAAGTATGACTCATAAGAGCACAGAGTGCTCTCTTTAACCTTTTTGCCACTGGGATCTGTTTATATTATGTGACACTGAGTGACAGACATGTCGCTTCCAAACGTTGCCAGACCTGAGTCAGGGCACTTATACACGTCCACAGGCCCCCAGGAAAGACACAGGGCCACGTGTATACTTGTCTTCAGTAGTGAAAGGATTAATGAGGGAATGGTGTGTACAGTATCGCCTCGATCTCCCCTAAGCACTATTTTCTTTTTTGAGGGGGTGGGAAGGGGGGCATCACTGCCTCTGGTGGTCGTGGGCACTACCCAGTGCCACTCCTGAGAGCCGCCGCTGGATTTGAACCGCCAAGCCTGGGCTGCAGTCCCGCACTCAACCACTTACGCCACTGGACCTCAGCCCGCACTATTTTCTTCATAACATTTTTTTCTATTTTTATTTTATTTCAGAGCATCCCGGGCCACAAAAAAATTACCTCGGGGGCCACATGTGGCCCACGGGCCACCAGTTGGACACACCTGACCTATTCTGACCACTTTATGTAAATAAAGTTACGTTGGATGTGACCTTTTGTGTCTCGCTTCTGTCACTCCGCATGACGTCCAGGATTCCCATGTTCCAGCATGCATAAGTTTGGGAATCTTTGCTCTCAATGTGTAAACATGTCATTCGTTACTAGGGTTTTTTTTTTCAATTAAAATTATTTTTTTAGGGGCTGAGCCCCGGTGGTGTAGTGGTTGTGCGTGGGACTGCGGCCCACTGGGACGGAGGTTCAATTCCAGCAGTGGGGCTGGGCCTCCTACTCCCACCACCGGAGAGCAGTGATACCCCCCCCCCCAAAAAAAAATTATTTTTTTAGAGCCATTGCAGGTTTCCACGAAAGTTGTAAGAACATAGAGAGTTCTAATCTACTTCCTCTCCCAGCTGAGCAGTTTCTCCTTGCATTAGTGTGTTACATTTGCTAAAACTGATGAACCAATACTGATATTGACTGAAGTTCAGAATTTATATTGTGACTTTATGGCTTTTGACAAATGACATACTTCTCACATTGCCATCTCACTGCCTTTAAAATGCCCAGTCCCTGACCTGTTCATCCCCCTCTCCCTGAACACCAGTCTACAGTTTAGACTTTTCCAGAATACCATATCATGAAAGGGACACATTGGACGGTGTATGATATGAAAAAGTAATAACAGTTTGTAAATTATTAAGGGCTCATGGGGGAGGAGATGTGGGGAGGGAGGAGAAATATAGGGAGCTGGTACTGGGGGCCTAAGTGGAGGGAGGATGTTTTGAGAGTGATGATGGCAACAAGTGTACAAATGTGGCCTGCATACAATTGATGTATGTGTGGTTCATGATGGGAATTGTATGAACCCCCAATAAAATGATTTATAAAAAAGAGAGGAGGGGGAGAGAGGAGCTTATACCAAGGGCTCAAGTAGAAAATATTTGGAAATGAGGATGGCAACATGTGTACAAATATGCTTGATACAAATGATGTGTAAGAGCTGTAAGAGCCCCCAATGAAACGATTAAAAAAATAATACACCCCCTCAAAAAAAGGTGAAGTGATACCGGGGGTAGTGATACCAGGGGTAGGGAGGTGGGGGGTGGAGAAAATCACACAGCACGTGGCTTTTCTAGGCTGGACTCTATGATTCCACAGCATGTATGTAAGGGTCCTCCATGTTTTTAGTAGCTCTATAGTGAAGTTCTTTTTATGGCCAAATAACACTCCATTGCTTGGACGGCTTTGTTTATCCATTCCTGATGAAGGATAGCGTGGTTGCTTCCAGTGCCTGAAGCTGCTCTAAATGTTTGTGTGCAGGTTTTTCTGTGGACGTACAGCCTCCTCGCACTTGGGTAAATACCTAGGAACACAATTACTGGCTTTCCTGGTAAGCTTATGTTTGGCTTGGAGAGGGACTCCCAAACTGTTCTCCAAAGAGGCTGGACTATTCTGCAGCCCTATCAGCAATCAACGAGAGTTCTGCGTCACTCCACCCTGGTCCACCCTGCTGTGGGATTTCAGCTATTCTAATAGGTGTACAGCTGGGCTGAGCCCTGGTGGCGTAAGTAGTTGAGTGCGGGACTGTGGCACGCGGGCTGGGCGGTTCAAATCCAGCAGCGGCTCTCACCACCACCAGAGGCAGTGATGCCAAAAAAAAAAAAATATAGGTGTACAGCTGTGTCTCATGGTCGTTTGACTTTCAGATTCCTGAGGGCATATGTTAGACATTTTTCTATGTGTATTCGCCAACTGTATGGCTTATTCAGTGAGGTGTCTCTTCAGATCCGCTGCTCATTTTGTAGTTGGGCTGTTTTGTTGTTGAGCTTTCCTGAAGCGTTTTAAATATATATATTTTGGATGCAACTCTTTGATGTTTTTCACATATTTTCTCCCAGTCTGTGCCATTCTCTCACCAGTGGTTTTTGTTGGAGAATGCAACCAAACCCAAGACCGCGTGGACTTTCTCCTCAGATAAAGCTGTGGGGTCTTTTTTGTTTTTGAATATTGAGGTCTGTGTTCCATTTCGAGTTAATTTTTTATTTTTTGCTATGCACGTGTCGTGTTGGTCAACATCACGCGTGTTAAGAAGACGGATTCTCCTTGTTCCTTTGTCGGAGATAAGCTGACTGTACTGTGTGGGTCTACCCTTTGCCCCTCTGTTCTGTTCCACTCGTCTATTGATTGATGCCTGCCCTGACATCACACTATCTTCATCTTTGTAGGTTGATAATGTCTTAAAGTTGGTTAGTTAGTGTTACCTTTGGCTTTTTCTTTGGTATTGTGTGTGTATTTTGGGTTTTTAATCTTTTGCCTCTCCATGTAAATTCTAGGAATAGTCGCTCAACACCCACTAAGTAAGCTGTTGGGGTTCATGTGAAGAAGATTTAATCTACAGATAAATTAGGGAAGAATTGACATCATGACCATATTAAGTCTTCCTATCCATGAAAATGCAATGCCTCTTTATTTAGGGTTCCTTATATTTCTTTCATTTGCATTTTTGTTTTCCTTATACATATTGTTAGAATGAACTATGTATTTTTATTAGAATTTACATATATATGTGGGATGAAGACAGGACTTTTCGACATCATATACTCCAAAGTATTAAGCAAACTATTGACCAGCATTTGGTGTGGAAATTGTTAGTCTTCTCCCTGAAGCTCCCAGTTATCTGAGATTTTTGTGTGTCTCACAATAAAGCTGACTCCTCTGCGGTAAGGATGATAGTTCCCTTCCCTTGAAGCCTGTGGGAGGAGTTCAAGAGCCACTGTCAATGGCTCCTAACCTGACAGACCTGTTTATCCACCTCCAGGAGCCTGAGGTTTTCTCTTATCACATGCTCCCCCTTGTCATGTAGGCATCCCTAAGACCACTCCCCTTATCACTATATAGCACTTAAGACAGCCCCCTCTTGTGATGTGTCCTGACCAGTGACTACAGAGCTTATGTGTCCCCCATAAGGGGAAAATTATAAAGTTCCATCTCTTTTTCTCTCTACATGGACCACACAATTGATGGAGGTGAGCATGCTACCCTGATGTGAAATGTGTCTGACTCTTATTATTGCTCTCTCTCTCATGCTCTCAATAACTTTATTATACTAATTAATAATTATCGCTGTGGAACTGCTCCTATTGAACCCGTAATGTATGTATCAGAAGCTGGCTTCTCTTGAAATATATGTGTTGGAATTATGCCTAAGCATGTTTTTTCTAGTGCTGATGTAAATGGTATTGTTTTAAATTTCAAGTTCCTGTTCATACAAGCTTTGACCAGCTTCATTGGGACAGTGCCGGCCATCACCTTAAGTCTATTGTGTATAATCGATTGCTATGTATCCAGGGAGTTATCTGTAACCTGTTGAGGAGTCAGGCATGTGCAAGCAGCACCAGTGGAGCTGCTTTTGATAACTGGGGATCAACCAATAAATGGTGCATGTGGTTTTGCAATAAACTTTCTAGGGCTTGTTAGCAATCTTTGTTAGAACATGACTGCCCCGGTGCTGGCCATTCTTTTTTTTTTTTTTTGGGGGGGGGTGCATCACTGCTCTCCAGTGGTGGGAGTAGGAGGCCCAGCGCCACTGCTGGAATTGAACCTCCATCCCAGTGGGCCGCAGTCCCGCGCACAACCACTACGCCACCGGGGCTCAGCCCTTTTTTTTTGGGGGGGGGGGCCACTGGCCCCCTTGTATTGGCTATCCTTTCCTTGTCTCTTCCCCTTGTCCTTTAGGTTCACTCCCTGGACCCACGTGTCCAGATAAACCACT
>PVJH01047792.1:0-11104 GCA_004026705.1 Nesogale talazaci | reverse complement strand
CTCCTTATTCAGTTCGATACAAATTGCTACCTGATGTTCAGCTTCCAGAAGCCAAGCGAGTGAGACACTTAGCTAAATGCCATTGAGCTGATGTTAGCGCATAACAACCCAATTCAGGGTTTCATCTTTCTCCCGAGGAGTGGCGGGTGGGTCAGAACCACTGACCTTACAGTTATTTTTACTCCACAGCACTCCCAGTGCTTGTTTAATGAAGTCCTTGGCTATTCTCTAAAATAGAACTTTTCCAACAAACAAATAAGTAAGACTTTTCAAAACCAACAGTTATTCCAAGAAGCAGGCTCCATGTGTGTCAGAGGATAGCTGGGCTCCGTGAGATGTTCTTAAAGACAGATCATGATATGTTCTCATATCCTCAGAGAAGCTGGATGATATGAAGAAGAGGTGGCATCAGGATGGGAGGAAGGCTTGCTAACAACCCAAGGCATGCCGATGGCACCACCTTACTTGCTGAAAGTGAGGACTTGCAGCTCTTGCTAACAAAGATCCAGGGTTGGAACCTTCGGTAGATTGCAACTCCATGTAAGGAAGACCAAAGCCCTCCCAACTAGACCAATAGGTAATATGATACATGGAGACAAGGTTGAGGTTGTTGGATTTTTTTCTTGCTTGGATCCACAATCAAATGCTCCTGAGAGCAGTCATCCTGTGATCAAAAGATGCATTGCTTCAGGTGTATCTGCTGCACAAGGCCCTCTAAGAGTGCTGAAGCAGGGAGGTGACTTTGAGGACTAAAATGCACCTGATCCAAGCTGTGATATTTGTGTTAGTTTGGGTAAACTAGAGAAATGAATACATAGACTTGCATATGTTTATAAAGAAGAGGTTTATAGACAAGAGGAATGGGACATTGAGAAAGCATCCCAGCCCAGTCCAGTTCAAAGTCATAAGTTTGATATTAGCCCATATGCCTGATATTAGTCTACAAAGTCTCCTTTCAACTCACGAAGTCACAGGTCAGTGGGTGCAGAGTCCCAGCGCTGGCAGGGGTCTCTCCAGGGCTCCTCGCTTCCAGGGTTCAGAGTCCATCAACAGGATCCAGTGGTGGTAGAAGCAATGCAGCGCTAGCAGGGCTCCATGTGGCTTCTCCAGCTTCAGAAGTAGGGTTCCATCAGGGTAAGGCCATGTGACTTCTCCTCTGGCTCATCCAGGTCCTCAGATGCTGCCATCTTGTCTTCTCTGTAGTTCACTGTCTCTGAGACTAACTTCCAACAACTGGGGAGATAGCTTCTCATCTCCACCAGGGAAATATCATGAGATTTGCCAGATGTATCAGCAGAAAGCCATGCCCACACAGAGGCCTCATTGACTACTCAATGACTATCTCCAGATTAACAGGCTAGATTCCACCCCTACATCTCAATCACGAAATTAACATAAGCTCATGACCGCCTCATATACATGTGAAAGTTGGATACTGAATAAGGAAGATGGAAGAAGAAATGGTGTATTTGAATTGTGCTGTTGACAAAGAATATTGAAATTACCCTGGAGATACACATCTGTTTTGGAAGAAGTACAAGGAGGGCAAAACTTTGTCTCATGTACTTTGGGTGTGCTATCAGGAGAGACTAGTTTCTGGAAGGCCATCATGCTTGATGAAGACAAAGGACAGGGAAAAGGAAGAAGGCCTTCAATAAGATGAAGTGACACGGTGGCTGCCGCAAGGGGCTCAGGCATGGGAACCATTGTGAGGATGATGTGGGACTGAGCAGTGTTTCATTCTCTTGTGCAGAGGGTTACTTTGGACCAGAATCGACTTGACGGCATCTAACAGCAGCAACAATAAAAACAGCGGTCTGTCCACTGGGGGCCCTGGTAGCCTAGTGAGTTTTGCTATGGGTTGTGAACCACAAAACCAGCAGTTCAAATCTCCTTCAGAGGAAGAAAGAGATTTTCAGCTACTGAAAAGATTTACAGCCTGGGAAACCCAAAGAAGCCGTTCTACCCTCTCCTTCAGGTTCATTACAAGTTGGTGTTGACTCGTGGCAGTAAGTTTAGTTTGGGGCTCTCCTGTTCACTATATTGCTTTCATTATTGTGTTAGTCTGGGTAGACTAGAGAAACAAACCCATAAGCACATATATGGATATAAGGGAAAGGTTTATAGACAAGAGGAATGGAACTTTGAGAAAACATCCCAATCCAGTCCAGTCCAAGGTCATAAGTCTGATATTAGCCCATATGTCTCATACCAGTCTATAAAGTCTCCTTCCGACTCATGAAGCACGTGCAATGACACCAAGACAATCACAGGCCAGTGGGTGCAGAGTCTTGTGTATCCAGCAGCAGTAGAAGCATCCCAGTGCTGGCAGAGGTCCCTCCATGGCTCCTCATTTCCAGAGCTCAGGGGCCAGCAGCAGTATCCATTGGCGGTAGAAGCAGCTCAGTGCTGGCAGGGGGTCTCTCTGTGACTTCTCTGGCCCCAGAGGTCTGGTTCCATCAGGGCAAGCCCATTGGGCTTCAACTCCGGTTCCTCCAGGTTCCAGGACCCAGGATCTATCAGCATGCCACCATCTTATCTTCCCCAGAGACTGAGTCCCAGTCTCTCTTCTCCAATTGGGAAACACCGCGAGACCTCCCAGAATTCTCAGGGAAAAACCATGCCCATACAGAGACCTCGTTGGCTATCTCCAGAGTGAAAGGCTGGACTCCACTCCTCCACTCCCAATCATGAAATTGACATGAGTACATGACTGCCACAATTATGTAAGGAAGAGCTGTGTGATACAGAGAGTAAGCACTGGGTTGTCAACCATTGGGTGGCAGTTCAGACCCCGCAGCCTTTTCAAGGGAGAAAGCGGAGGCTGAATGCTCCTCTGAAGCCCGACTATGAGAGCTGTTCTACCCTGCAGATAGGGTCACTGTGACTTGAAATCCAATTGCCTGCAGTGGGAGAGGCTTTCATTACTTCAAAAGGGGAATGTAAGTCCATGGCATCTCACATTATGATCTTTCATAAAACAAAAGCAAGACAGACAGATGAGAAATATGGGGGTGGAAGAATTCTGCATCCCCAATTGCCCTGCAAGTGTACCCAACAAACACTAACTGGTCACCCCCACCAGACTCCATAGGCAGGAACTAGTTGGAAGACAGCTTGGTCAAGGAGCCATTTGCAACTCTAGGACTGAGAAGTGTTGAGCCTGAGAGGCACCCAGCTCTCCAGTCTCATTAAGCATGCTGGCTGAAGGGCCTCATGTGGTGGCAGGAGGGAGGAGCCTTTGTCCCTTCAGTCCTTTGAGAGCAAGTGACATAGGGAGAAGAGTTCGAGTCTTGGATGTGGAGAGTTGCTTGCTTATCACATGCAAATGGTGAGTATATTCCCCACAGATAAAGTCCTCTTGATTCTTGAACTGTAGCTCATCAAGCAGATGTGTGTGTGTGTGTGGAGATTGGTCTTATAAGAGCTCTCAGTGAGAATATAAGGAGCTGTAGCTGTTTAATGCTTACCCTTTGGGCTGTTAACTGAATCGTTGGCAGTGCCAGTCTGTCCAGCATCTTCATGGCAGAAAGACCTGGGAATAAGGTCACAGAAAGCTTAGAAAACCTGGTGCTGTGGCGAGGAGCTGTGTTAGTCTGGATAGACTAGAGAAGCAAATTCATAGACATGCATATGCATACAGGGGAGAGGTTTATATACAAGAGGAATGGAACATTGAGAAAACATCCCAACCTGGTCTAGTCCAAGTCCATATGGCTGCTATTAGCCCATATGTCCAATACCAGTCCATAAGTCCTCTTCAGACTCATGAAGCACATGCAATGACATCAGGACAATCACAAGCCAGTGGGTACAGTCTTGCGTATTCGGTAGTGGTAGAAGCATTTCAGCACTGGCAGGGGCCTCTCTGTAGCTTCTCAAGCAGCTCAGCACTGGCAGGAGTCTCTACATGGCTTTTCTGGCTTCAGAGGTCTGGTTCCATCAGGGTTAGCCCATGTGGCTTCTCCTCTGGCTCCTCTGGTTTCCAGGACTCAGGGTCTGTCAGCATGCTGTCATGTTGTTTTGTCAGTTGACCATCTCCAGGGGACTGAACCATAAGTGTAGACTTCCCAGAATTCTCAGGAGAAAGCCATCCCACACAGAGGGCTCATTGGCTCTCTCCAGATTGTCAGGTCAGACTCCACCCCTACACTCCCAATCCTGAAAATGACACAGATCCGTGACTGCCACGCGGGCCATGAGTCGGCTCACACTCATAGCAACCCCGCGTACAATGGGACTCAGTGCTGCCCATCTGGCACCTAAGATCAGGGCGGCAGCAAGAACTCTCACTCTGCCATATGAGGCCGCTCAACGGACCTGACACCAACAAGGAGAATATAGTGAGGGACCCAGTGAAGTGGGCAATTGCTTAGACTAGCTAGCGTTGGTGCACTGAGTCTCTCTTCTCAGTTGTCCTCCGTGGAATGTAGATTTTGGAACGAGCCCTTACTTACTAGACAGCCATCATAGATTCTGCTCCAAATGTTTAAGCCCAGTCGGCTTGCTGCGAGGCAGCATCAGGAGGCATTGAGTCTGGTTTTGAGTGTCGTAACCCAGCAGTCAAGCACTCCCGATTCTCCTCACTCGGGTTTCTCATTCTAGACAGCACTTATCCCTTTACTACTAAATTTTTCTACTTACGGTGTCTTTCCTGCTCACCTGCCGAGATGGTAAATTCCTGGAGAGCAGAGATGTTGGCCTGTTGTATGCCTCTGTTCCAACTACTTACACCAGGCGATCAATTGTTGTTGAATATGGGAATGGATTAACCACAATCCAGATCGTTATCCATCAAATGGCTGAACATGGAGGCCTAAGCTAAAACAAAACTCAGTCTTGGTGAAATGAAAGTTCATGCTAGTCTTTCACTCTTCTTACCCGATAGCCTATACCAGAGTACACCGCTGTGGTCAGCCGGGTGGGCTTGCACATTCCAAGTGGGGCACCGGAACCGGATGTGCTAAACTCGCTGCTGAGATTCGTATTGGAGCCTGTGGGGTTCGAGAACTCATCAGAGTCTCTGTTGGAGCATCACCCTGGTTGGCCTCTGTCCGTGTGAGACTTGAGTGAATCTTGTAGACTCAGAAACAATGCAACTGCATGCTCCACTGTGTGAATAAACTCCACACTTGCAAACTCGCAAGAGACTTGTTTCCTTCAACCGTAAGTGATGGGAAAATATAGCTCCTCGGCAGACTAAATAATCAAACCAAGTTCACTAGCATGGTCTTTTCCCATGGGAAGCCAAATTTCCGCTTTAATGACACTGGATTAGATCCAGGGAACACAGTTTTAGAACTCAGGCTCTCTATGATCAGACGCTGATGGCTGGATGTGTCCTTCTCAACATCTGGGCAGCTGCCTGTGGAGCCTGTTGAGAACCCCCTAATGTCTTGGAAGAGAGGGGGATAAAGTGGGTGTCTATACTTCCATAAACGCTAAGACATGTTTGCATAAAACCCCTATGTTAATGGCTTGGTCAAGACTTGATCAGACCTGGGATTCATTCCATTTTGGTAATTCTTTTGAAGCCATGGTATCAAAAGGTATAAGAAGTTGTCTTTCTGGCTTAAATATTTTAATTTCTGGCTTAAAAAAAAGTCACCCAGTTGCGTCCAGTGTATGTATGTATGCTTCTAGTGAAATTGGACAGTACAACTTGTCCTTTGAGAAGTGATCATTTCCGAGTAAGGAGGCGTCAGAGACGTCCCATACTCCGAGGTGTGACTAAGAGCATGGCTAGAAGAGAGACGGCCTGAGGCAGGTGCACATTAGCTGCACCCTTCTTCTAGAGCTCACGCCCATCCCCGCACCACAACCTCAGCATAGCCATCAGCTGATAAAGCCCTTGGCACCTTCCTTGCTCAGAAAACCCACCCTGTACCTTCCATTGCCCTGCCTGGCTGGCTTGGGGCTGAGCACGTAACATAGAGACCTTTGGGAGGGGAAAAGATGAATTAGCAAGAGGTCAGGCAGAATGAGCCTGCAAAGCCTGCCTTTCTGGAAAGTCACTGCTTTTTTTTTTTTTTTTACCACCTCTTGAGACACATGCCCTGGAGAACTCAGTGTGCTGAACTCAGCGGGGTGACTTATTAAACACAGGTTCTGAAGCTGCGAAGTGCAGCACCCCAGGTACAGCTGCTGGCAGGGATGAGTTGGGGTGGAAGAGCCATCACCACAACCAGCGGGCCATGGCTCAAGGTTTACAAGAAAGTTTGGGTGACACAGAATTAAGCATAAATTCATACATTAATCCAAGCAAATCGATTTGCTTTGCTCATCAAAACCAGAAGACTGACAAACACATGGTAGGAAAATTTTCAACCTGTCTTGAAGTTACAAAGGATTCCTTTGGAAAAATCAGTTTATAATTCCAGGACTGCCTAGCAGAAATAGAACGTGAGTTACAAATATGAGGAACAGATATAATTTTAAATGTTCTGGTAGCTACATCTAAAAAATAGTTAGCATTCATTTAATAGTCTATTTCTTTAGCCTACTAGATCACAATATTATCTTTTCAACATGTAATCTAAAAAGTATTAATAAGATGTCTTTTTAAGTGGAGTCAATAGCTTACACTTATAGTCACCAAGTTCTCATCCAGTGGCTGGTGTTTACTGGACATGAAACACAGATCCACAATCAATGTTGATGAAGTAGCTGTCAAGAGATCAAAGAACACGGGATATTAGCTACCTTTGCTACCTAAGAACTCTTTAAAGTGCTGAAAATCAGGGATGTTATTTTGAGGGCCAAGGTGTGTCTCATTCAAGCCTTGGTATTTTTCATCATCTCATGTGACTGTGAAAGTCAGATACTAAATAAAGAAGATTAAAGATGAATTGATGGATTTGAATTATAGCAAAGAGTATTCACTGTACCATGAACTAACAAAAAGCAAACAAATGTATCTTGGAAGTACAGCCCGAATGCTTCTTAAAAGCAAGGAAGGTAAGACTTCATCTCACGTAGTTTGGATAGGTTGTCAGGGAGCCTGGTCCCTGGAAAAAGACAGCATGCTGGGTAAAGTGGAAGAGGCAGTAAAAAAAGAGGAAGATCTTTGACACGATGGATTGACACAGTGGCTGTGTATCGATGGGCTCAAGATAAGACTAACTGTGAGGATGGTTCAGGACCGGGCAGTGTCTCATTTTGTTGAACATCCGAGGGTGGTCGCTATGAATCGGAAGCAACTCTAGGCACACAACAGCAACAACAACAACAACAGCAACAACAGCAACAACCAGGAAGACCTGTCTATAAGACAGATGTTTGTTATCTGGGTCCTGTCTTTGGTATGAAGGTTAAGTGTTCAACTGTTAAGCAAAAGTCTCTTGAACTTCATGGGTGTGTAGGTGAACATTTCTCATTACATTTGGAAAGTTATTCTTCTGATCAATTATGTAAAAAATGTCTTTCTGACTCCATCTTTCATATCCCCCTTGGATTCCCATTGCACTTGATGGTGCCCCACAGACTTCTAAGACATTGTTCATTTTTCACCTTTTCTTCCTTTTCCTCAGACTAGATCATCGCAACAGTTCTGTCTTTAAATTTGCTGATTCTCTCTTCTGTCTGCTTAGATTTGCTATTGAAGCTCTTGAGTGAATTTTCCAGTTACTACTGAACTTTTCAGCTGTAGAACTTTTATTTGGTTCTTTAAAAATATTGATTTCTCAATTGATTTCTTTTTCAGGTAGATATTTTCTCACACTTCCTTCTGGCTCCCTCTCTCCTCCCAGCTAATTTAATATAGTCAAAATAGGTACTTTGTCTAGCAACCCCAAGTTTGGCTTCTTTAGAACCGGTTTCTATAGACTTTTTCCCTCATGTGTTTGAGCCATACTATTTGCTTCTTTGCCTATCTCATAAGGGTTTATTGAAACCTGTGAATTGAAAACAATGTAGCATCTCTAAAAATCTAATGTTGCTCCTCCTGAGGATTTGGTATTGCTGAGATTCTTATTATTGGTTCATTGGGTGATTTTTCTAAATTAAGTAAAGCCTATTTAGTATTTAGCCTACTAAAACCTTGATGATTCTACTCTGTTATTTTAGTAGTCAGATCATAGTTGAACAGAGACTTCCTTAAATGCTCGGAACCGAGATGTCTCACAGCCTTTGTTGAGGGGCTCTGTGTATCTGCTGACATGTGTCTTCAGCACTGTTGGGACATTTGCAGTTCTGGTACAGCATTCACTTTCTGCTTGCACAGAGCCTGAAGCTCAGCCAGAAGTGGGAACTTAGATCCTTCTCAGGTCTTTCCTAAGCACTTGCACAATCCTGGACATGTGTGGACTTCTAGATTCCCTGAATTACATCAAATAAAAAAATAATTTAGAATTTAAAAAGATATTTTCAAAATGTTTCCTATAATCATCTTTCCCTGTAGGTTTTCTTTTAAGCTTTTTTGATTTCGTATTGTTTGTATCAACTCTTACTACCACTGCATGCAGCTCTGATGTCTGTGAAAAACACACCTCTGGGGAAAAGCTGTTCATATGCATCACCTCCAAGTCAGTTGAAATAAAGACAGCTTTTCACACGAGGTATTCAAGGAACCACCAGTCTGATTAAATTATGCCAATTCTCTGGGACCAGGACTTTGAAAAAACTTGCTGGAGAATAGTAATAAGGAAATTCAAAATGTTGAAGAATTCACTGTTCTTTTTTGGCATCACTGCCCTCTGGTGGGAGTGGGAGGCCCATCCTTGCTCCTGGAGAGCTGCTGCTGGATTTGAATCACCAAGCCAGTGGGTCGCAGTCCTGCACTCAACCACTATGCCACCAGAGCTCTTACTGAGATTTAGTCATTCTTTCCACTTTTAATAGGATTTCTTTTTTGAGTTCCACAAAGTTGATTCTGACAATTTGTGAAAATATTCCCATTGCTGCTATGGGGAAGAAGACTTTGGAAGATCCTTTCTGTTTCTTAAAGCCATACACTTGTGCTATTTCTGCTATACTAGCGATATACAACTTAGAATTTGGTACCAGGAGTGGGGTGCTGCTCTACTAGATACCTCAAAAAGGAAAGTGGTTTTGGAATTGGGTAATGAATAAGGGCTGGAACAGTTTTATGGCGACTAATAGCACAATTTTAAATCGCTTTATGAAACTGTTGGTGGAACCATGAATGCCAAAGACCTATCTGGTGAGGGCTCAGAAGAAAGTGAAGAAGCAGTAACACAAGATGATATGAGCGGCAAGAGGCAGAGGGAGGATGGAAGCAGAACCAGGAGACGATGTCACACCGACCTGTGGAGGGAGATAACTCCGTGCAGCCAGGCATGAGGCTTTCTAGTGGATGGGAAACTCTGGAAAGTTCTTAATGGAGCTCAGCTTGATGAACCATGAGGGAGAGTTGAACATTTTCGAGACGAGTCTTGCTGGTGGAGCGGGGTACCCCAGGCACTTGTGGGGAGAGTTAAAGAGCTTTGTGACACTTGACCAGGCAGGGGAGAAATCATCTGAGTGCATGAGACTTAGAAGTAGAAAGGACAAGGCACCAGGGAGCAGAAGCTAGAGAGACAAAAGAGCCTGGTGAGTAGAACTGCCTTAACCTCAGAGCGGGGCCGTGACCACAGGAGTGCAAAGGGTGAGGCCAAGATCTTTGAGGTTTCAAAGAATCCTATCTTTACCAACTCAGTTCAAGAGTGTGGGAGGTCATTCATGAGCCCAGGGAAGTGAGGTCAGATCCAATACCCACTGATGGAGGGGCTGGGTGGCCATGCTTAAGGGACAGAAGAACAGAGCCTTGCAGGCCGAGGAAATGGCATAACCAGTCATTTAGACCATGAGAACAGCACCCAACGCCAAAGGAGCAGAGATGCCATCCCAGTGGGTCTGGAAGACAGAGCTGATGCCCAGGGCTGAGGGGTCTGTGATCGTCTGGGTTGACTAGAGAAACAAATTCATAGATATTCATATGTGTATAAGAAAAAGATTTATGTAAAAGGGTAATTTTATATTAAAAAACATCCCAGCCCAGACCAGTTCAAGCCCATAAGTCTGACATTAGCCCATATATCTGATATCAGTCTATAAATTCCTCTTCAGGCTCACAAAGTACAGGCAAAGGTGTCAAACACAGGAAGATCACAGGCCAGTGGGTGTCATAGAGCTGGTATGACTCTCCACCTGGCTCCTCTAGCTTCTGGGCTCTGGATTCATGTGTCTTTTCAACAAGAATGTCTTACAGGGAGAGAGTGTGTCCCACCTCCAGGGAGTTCCCACAATCCTCAGGAGTGGGTCTTTACACAGACTCCAGAGAGAATGGCCAACACCCAAAGTATAGGAGACAGGCACTGTCTAGATGATTTCAGAGAAAAAGGGATTGTTTTCAAACCTTGGCAGCTAATGTAAATTGTACTACTGGGTCTTGCACTTACTTGGCACCTACATTAATATCTTCTTTCTCTTCAATTTCTCTGGCTTGACATGGAAATGTGTACTTTGTGCCTGTTCTGCCATTGTACTTTGGATGCACTTATATCTAGATTTACAGATAAAGGCAAATTTTGCCCCAGGAAATTTTTGAATTAGAGTTGAATTATGACTTTCAGATTGATAGGACGAGGTGAATATATTTTATAAGCATCAAGGTCATGAATAGGGGGAGGGGTGGCTGGGGCAAAGAGTACATTGAGTTGTGTTCTTCCAAATTATGTATCAACTTGGTTGGGTCAGTCTTCAGAATTCAGTAAATTTTGTGTTCTTATGTACAAATTCTATGTATTGTAAACCCTCAATACTATGGTGTTAAAAGAGCAGTATGAGAGGCAGCTATGTTAATGAGGGAAAATACAATCTAAAGGGTCCATTTATCTTTGATGAATCTACAGATACATCAGAATACAATCTAAAGAGTCTGTCGTATCTTGCAGTTAGCAGTGCAGTTCATAATGTCCACAGGTTTCATATTAGAATCTGCTGTATCTTGAGTCGATTTCTTCTGAGATATAAAAGAGATCAAACATGTGAGCAGAGAGCAGGAGACGTTATACTTTCCAAGAAATAAGAGCTGGTGCAGAGCATGTTCATCAGTCCCAGGATTTCTGTGCTTACACCTTGGCAGAGAGGGAGGCCAAGACTTACA
>PVJH01047791.1:0-11118 GCA_004026705.1 Nesogale talazaci | reverse complement strand
AAAAAGGGCAATTCCCTTGCTCAAGGTCACTCAGGAGGTCGGAGGCAGAGGCAGGATGGGGTGCACGGGCAGTCCAGGTCTTGAGGCGCAAGGCAAGATTTGGGGGACGTCTATGCCTTCTCTCTGCTAGGGTTGGAGCTGTTCCCACCCCATTTGGGAGGTGGGGGGAGGAGCGGGCCGGCAGAAGGGCCCGGGCCGGTGTCTCATGCCCCCTCTCCCCTTGACCTCCCCAGGACTCCTGGGGACCCTCCTCTGGGGTCGATGACGAGGCATATTCCTCGGAGCCGCTGCCGGAGCTCTGCTACAAGGCAGACGTCCAGGCGTTCAGCCGGGCCTTCCAACCCAGCGCCTCCCTGACAGTGGCCGCGCTGGGCCTGGCGGGGAACGGCTTGGTTCTGGCCACCCACCTGGCGGCCCGCCGCGAGGCCACTTCGCCCACTTCAGCCCACCTCCTCCAGCTGGCCCTGGCCGACTTCCTGCTGGCATTGACCCTGCCCTTTGCTGCCGCAGGAGCTCTGCAGGGCTGGAACCTGGGCAGTGCCACCTGCCGCGCCATCTCGGGCCTCTACTCGGCTTCCTTCCACGCTGGTTTCCTCTTCCTGGCCTGCATCAGCGCCGACCGCTACGTGGCCATGGCGCGAGCCCTCCCGACCAGGCCGCGGCTCTCGGTTCCAGGCCGAGCGCACCTGGTCTCGGGCGTCGTGTGGCTGCTGTCTCTGCTGTTGGCGTTGCCCGCGCTCCTGTACAGCCAGGACGCGCAGCGGGAAGGCCTGCGGCGCTGCCGCCTCCTCTTCCCCGAGGGTCTCACGCAGGCGGTGAAGGGGGCCAGTGCGGTGGCGCAGGTGGTCCTGGGCTTCGCGCTGCCGCTGGGCGTCATGGCGGCCTGCTACGCGCTCCTGGGCCGCACGCTGCTGGCCGCCAGAGGGCCCGAGCGCCGGCGCGCGCTGCGCGTCGTGGTGGCCCTGGTGGCGGCCTTCGTGGTGCTGCAGCTGCCCTACAGCCTCGCCCTGCTGCTGGACACCGCCGACCTGCTGGCGGCCCGCGAGCGGAGCTGCTCGGCCAGCAAGCGCAAGGACCTCGCCCTCTTGGTGACGGGCGGCTTGGCCCTGGCGCGCTGCTGCCTGAACCCGGTGCTCTACGCCTTTCTGGGGCTGCGTTTCCGCCAAGACCTCCGCAGGCTGCTGCGGGGTGGGGGCTGCGGTCCAGCGCCTCTCCCCGGGGCTGACTGCCCCTGCCGGCCCCGCCTGTCTTCCTGTTCGACGCCCACGGAGACCCCCAGTCTCTCCTTCTAGGTCCTAGAGGAGGGGGCGGCCCCCAGAGAATGATTCCTGGGGAGGTGGGGGCGGGGGGGGGGTGGGGAGAGAGGGAAGTAGGTGGGAAAACAGGGCGCCAGAGGTAGGGACCTGGGTCCTGACACATTAAATTGATAGCATGCACAGGAGATGCAAGGCAACAACTGTTACTATTTTTGCGTCACGGGTTGGAAGGGATTTGCAGGAGGGCTGAGCTGGTGGTGACCCCTCCCTCCCGCTCCGTTCCGAGTGGAGGATGCCAAGAGCCAGGGTGGGGGTGGGGACAGCTGAGCCGCTTGAGGTTCTAGGCACTGACACCCCCCCCCCACCTCCGACAGAGATGCGACCGGAAAACTGGCAGGCAAGGAGCGGCAGAGGTCTAGAAGAGCCTTCTGACAACCAGGGCTATCCAGTCATGGCTGCCTTAGGAAACAGCCCAGTTCCTGGCCTCTGGAATGTTCAGACACAGGCTGTGGGGACTGTGTGTGCCTGGAAGGGGGGGGGGGCTGTTGCAGGGGGAGGGTGGACGTTTGGATTAGATTACCATCTTGCAATCACTTTTGAGATTCTGTGATGGAAAAAAGGAAGAGGAATGTTAAAAGTTGAGCCGAAGTTCTTTTCCATGGAGCAAAAAAAAAAAGACAAGACACGTAGGGAATTGTAATTTGCAAATTTCCAACGGTCCCGGTCCCGGTCACTTGGCCGGGAGTACAGTGGGAGAATTGCTGTTCTCTATCTTCCCGGGGGATGGGATCAGAGGAAACACAGGAAAGGGGGAGGTTAGACGTCGGAAAGCACTTCCCTACAAACAATGCCATGGGAACCCGAGAGGGAATCGGAGAGTGAAATCTTCATCCTGGAAGAACTCGGGGCGGGCCACCCATCTGGGGAAAGGGCAGAATCCGGGTCTTTGTTCTACACAAACACGCAAGCAGAAGCCTGTTCACAGGCAGCAACTCTCGCAGTTTACTATTCCGTCAGCAAAGCTGTCCCCGGTTACTCCAGCCATTAAACCAGGGGTGGGGGTGGGGTGGGGAGGGGAGGGGAGGGGAGGGGAGAGAAGGGAAGGGAAGGGGCCGAGGCACGGGGCGGGGCGTGACGGTCTCCTGGGAGGCGCAGGCCTGAGGTCCCCCCCCCCCGCCCCGCGCCCCCCAGCCCTGGCTCGCCAGAGCTAGCCTTTCCTCCTTCGGGTTCCGGCGGCTGGGGCCAGAGCCACGGCTTCCAGAGCACAAGGCCCGGAGACGGCGGGCGCCGGTCCTCAAAGGGTCAGGCACGCCCGCCGTGCGCCGCCGACCTGGAACCCATCACCGGAGACCTAGGGAACCGTCGCTGAGTCAGCAGGCGCGCTCCCGCGAAGGCTAGGCCCCGCCCCGCCCGCCTCCCGCCTCGGTTAACCCCTTCCTACCCAGAACCACACGCTCCTGGCCCTCTGCGACCGCTGTATTCCCAGATGACCGCCAATCCCAGGGCCCTCTGCGGCCCGCAGGACAGTGAGCGGGCGCCCGCGGGTCAGTGCTAGGTCGGGTCTCGGTCTGCACCTTCCCGCAGCCCCTGCCTCAGTTGCTGCAATTCTAGACCCTCCCTGGACCCCAGGGCCGGAGGACACCTCCAGCGCTATGCGCCGCGCAGTCTGCACGCCCCTCTGACACCAGTCCCGACGATCGGAGGGCAGCCGTCGGGGCTCTCTGGACGTCACTCTCGAGACCCGTCACTCCCGTCTGCCTTGCCAAGAGCGTTTCTCGTCTGCTGCGCGGTGCGCCAAGAGTTAAAGCAAGCACCTGAAGGCGGGGATTTCGTGACGTCACTGGCACCCCGCGTCCGACCTGGGGCGTGGCTATCATTTCGCCGCCCTCTCGCTCGCTCTTCTGCCCGCCCCTCCCCGCTGTCACCCAGCCAGGGGCACGTGATGCAACGGCGCCGCGGCCTCGGCGGTTTGATTGGTGGCCGCGCCCGGCGCCGGGAGCAGTGATTGGGCAGAAGAGGCCGTGACGAAATCTGGACCCTGCCCTGTAAAGGAGGGAGGAAAGGAGAGGCAAAGGGGGGGGGGCCCTCCCAGAGGAAAGGGGACTGGGGAGGCGGGGTCCCGACGCTGTGCTCGCGCCCCTAGCGCGCCAGTCCCGGGGCTGCAGGGAGCGCAGAGCGCGCGGCCCCGGCCCCGGCCACCGGATGCCCCACCGGACACAACCCTCCCAGGGGCTTGGACCACTGCCCACCTCGGACACTGCACCGGACACTGCCCCCCACAGGACTGGACACTCCAGCGGACACTACTTCCCAGCTCCGGACATTGCTCCCACCTCCCCTCCACCCCGGCCCTGGACGCTCTTCCCCCTCCCCCTCCGTGGACCAGGCACCGAGACCCCCGCGGGCTCCGGCTAGCGTCCCCGGGCACGCCCGCGCTGGACGCGACTCTCCCCCCTGTTGCTCTCGCCCTCGCTCTCACCTCCTGCCCCTCGGGAGGCCCCCCCCGCCCCCCCGCAGCCTGGGTCGGAGCCGGGCCAGTTTCTCAGACCCCCTGCTGCCGGGCCGCGGCCGCCCGCGCCCCCCTGCCCGGCCGCTGGCCCGCCCGGATGCCTCTCCCCGGGGGGTTGTGGTGGCTCCTCTGCTGCCGCGGAGGGTTCACCCTTCTGCACCGGGACTACGGGGACGGCGAGCTTAGCGGGGACGGGGACGAGGACGAGGACGAGGAGACTTTTGAGCTGCGGACTCCGAATCCGGCGGGCGGCGGGAGGGTAAGTCGGGGCTGGAGTGGCGTGGGGTGGCGGGGGCGGGGGGGGGGTCTTGGAGATTCGTCTCCGTCTTGGCTACAGGCAGTCGCCCCGCGATCCAGCCTCCAGCCAAACTCCGTCCTCTGGGCGCACTGGGGACATAGGGGAGGTTCCTGCCTGGGGGCTAGAAGCCCCCGCCCCCGCCCGCCCCAGAGCTCCAGGGACGGTGCGACTCCGAAGGTGCCTGTGGGCTTCGCGCCGCCGGCTGGGCGCTGTCCACCTGCTGGGGGCCCTGAGGCAGGGTAGGCGTCACGCGTGGCCCGACCTGGCCCTGCCTCTCCCTTCCCCGCCGGGCCTGCGTCCCATCCCGTCTCCTTCCGCCTCCGCCAGCTCCGAGGAATGTGGCGAGGCCGGCTGGGCGGCTCGGATGCCTGGGTCCGCTCCGCTCCCAGTTCGGGAGCTCCCGGGCCAGATGCGGGCGCTTCTGCCGCGGGGACCCGGGCCAGGGGAAGAAGACCTCCCGGGATTGGGGTCTGTGGCAGGAACCCCTCGGAGAAGGAGCTGAGGCGCGCGGTTGTGCAAGCGTCCCTGTCACCCCCCTGCCACTCTGGACAGGACTCTCGGCCCTCCCTGGTGAGGCTCCCGGGGAATCCCAGAGGGATGGCGAGGGACAGTCGGCGCCCGATTTCGACGGCTATTCCCCTGGGGAAACTGAGGCACGAGTGGTGTGGGAGCCTTCTAGCTTCTGGCGTCCCCTCCTCCATCTTCTCGCCCTCAGACGGTCAGACTCCCGTGTGCTAAAGCCTGGGCCAAGCTCCCATCCCCCGCCGCTCAGGGGTCCCCGGCAGGCCCAAGTGGCTCCATGCCCGGGTGGGGCGGACTGCGCTGCCTGCCGCTGCCGCTGCCGGGGCCGGCGCCAGCACCTGGCGGAGGCGGAGGGCGGATAAATATAGAGGGGCGGGAGGGGGGGGGAGAGGGGACCGTGATTAGGGGAGCTGGTCCGAGAGGGTGGTCACCACCTACCCCCCTTGGTGGTACGGCTCCGATCCCTGCTTGGACCTTCCAGAAAATGGGTGCATCCCCACCCCTGGAAGCCGCAGGACCTTCCAGCCCGGGCAGGGTTGGGCTCGGCTCCGTCAACCAGGCCCTGGCTTCTCTCATGTTCCACCTCCACCCACCCCCCTCTCTGCTGTTCGGGGACAGGTGTCCCTGGCCCCCCTCCCCCTCCGGGCTGCAGCGGTCTGGGCGCGCGGGGAGGATGGCAGGGTTCCCGCCCGGCCGGCCTCTCAGACCGCAGTCTAGGACTGAAGTTAAGGCCATGAGGGGCGGGTGGGGAAGTGGCCAGATCCCAGACTGCCCCTCCTGAGGGGTGGGGGGAGTGCCACCACTCAGCCCACCTCCCCGACCCGACCCGAGCCCCAGCAGGGCGGCAGGGGCTCGCCTTGGGGACGCCTGTGGGCTAGGTCAGCCGCCCTCCTTATTCACCTCTGCAACTGCTGCCGGCCGCCGCCCCCGCCCCCCAGCAAAGGAGACCGAGTGAAGCACAGGAAACGCGAGAGCAAGGGTTGGCTTCTAGTGGGCTAGTGTGGGAAGGGAATTCATCCGCTCCTCCCAGTGGTTTACGGAAGGGGAAACTGAGGCAGGAATGGACTTGCTCAAGGTTCCCCAGCGGGCCAGGGCCCCAGTCGGCACTGGAACCAAGGTATCCTGGCACCGTGCCTTGGCTCTCCCCCTTCCCCCCCTGATTCCATCTTCAAAGGGTAACGGGGACTGAGGCAGCCGCCTCGGCCTCCCTGGTGGACCAGCCGAGGGGCAGGCCCGGCGACTCGTTCACTCCGCCCCTGCTGCGACCCTGCCCAGGGACTCCTCAATTTCCCCGGCGGCAGCGGCTGCGCTGTCCCAGAGGCGCGAGCGGAGGCCTTTTCTGGGGCGGCGCCCAACTTGAGGTCTTTTCTGTCTGCCTCTCAGGGCCCCCTGGACGTGACGCTGACTCAGCCGGTTAGAACCGGGCCGGTGTCTGACAGGTGAGCTCCGACGCTCTGCCCCACGCTAACGTGACCGCCGTGCGTCCGCGGGACCCCCTTGCTCGCCCTCTTCCCTTCCGCGATTGTGCAATAAGGGAGAGGTCCACTGCCGGACGCTGTGGCTTGGCCAGGGTCCCGGGGATGGGGGCGGAGAGGGGGGGCGGTACAGCCAGGGGTGCCGGGAGAAAGGGGAGGGGGGGGGTCCAGGCTATTTCTGGTGCGAGGTCAGAACAGCCTGGTGGTTCCCACAGACAGAGGGAGGGGCTCCCCGCCTGGGAGCCAGGCACCTCTCTGGTGAGGTCTGCTGAGCTCCTGGGGGGATGTCCCCTCGAGACAGGCCCGGTGGGTGCGGCCGTCACTCTCCACGCTCCCTCCTCTTCGGCATAGGCTGCAGAGTTCAGATGAGACGCGGAGCCTCATTCCGCAGAAGGGGCCGCCCGAGGACGACCCGGACGTCGTGGTGAAAGGTGGGGGACCCCTTGGGGGCACTCCAGGGGCGTCCAACCCCAGGGAATCATCTCTCCCCCTGATGAACCTGCCCCCTCCCCGCAGGCTGGCTGTACCGCGAGCCCCGCGGAGGAGGGGCGCGGCCCTGGCTGCCCCCGCGCCGGGCCTGGTTCGTGCTCACGCGGGACTCCCTGGACCAGTTCAACAGCAGCGGGGACGGGGCCCGGCGCCTCGGGAGCCTGGTGCTCACCAGTTTGTGTGCCGTGACCGGCCCGGAGCGCAGGCCCAAAGAGACGGGTGAGAAGTCGGGGTACTCCACCTCCACCTTCCGGGGCCGCCGCTATGCCTGCCGGGTTCTGACCCCCCGATCCTGGCTGTTCTTTGCCCCAGGTCTGTGGTCAGTGACCGTGTCTGGCCGCAAACACAGCGTGCGTCTCTGCTCACCACGCCAGGCAGAGGCTGAACGCTGGGGGGTGGCGCTGCGCGAGGTGATTGCGGCCAAGGCCCCGCTGGAGACCCCCACCCAGCTTCTGCTCAGGGACATTCAGGTGTGTGAGAGGGGTTTTCTGCCAAGTCCTCGAAGCGGTCTGGGGAGGCTGACATTGGGAGGCTGTGCCCCGTCATCTGACCCTCCCCCTTGGCCTCTAGGAGAGCTGTCAGGACCCAGAGGCTGTGGCCCTCATTTATCACCGCAACCCTATCCTGAGGCACACAAGTGGGACCTTGTATGCCCCCCTCCTGCCCCTGCCCTATGGAGGGAATGCCCCAGGTGAGTGGCCCCAAGGTTCCAAGTCCCTGAGGGGGTGTGGCTGCGTCCAGTTAAGAATCTGTCCTCCAGGGCTGAGCCCCGGTGGCGTCGTGGTTGTGCTCGGGACTGCGGCCCACGGGGACGGAGGTTCAATTCCAGCAGTGGGGCTGGGCCTCCTACTCCCACCACCGGAGAGCAGTGATGCGCCCCCCCCCAAAAAAAAGAATCTGTCCTCCCTACATACAGGAGCCCAGGTGGCCCATGGGGGCTAGGTGCAGGGCATGAGAAAGAGGAGTTGTCTGCTCCTGGAAAGAGTCCAGTCTAGGAAAGCGTGGATAGGTGCTGCCTGGATCGCAGAGGGCCGGGGGTGCAGGGAAATACCGAGAGACTTACACTGCCTACCAGTCTTTCACTTTTCCAAGAATGAAGGGGAAACTGGCCTGATAAACCTAGGGTAGGCCAGGTGGTGGTGAGGGGTGGGGTGGGGTGGGAGGGAAGGCAGATGGGCAGGAAGTCAGCCAGAAAAAATACAAAAGGGCTGCCTTTGATGGCTTTCTCTCTGGGACTCATTCTGACCCGTGCACACTCTTGGACAGTGTTGACTCTCTGAGCTTTCCTCACACTCTTAGGAACACATCAGATCGCCATTGTGTGTCAGTGAGGGGGTTCCCACCCGCAGGGCAGAACTGCCCCATGGTTGGGCGGTAATCTTGACAGGAACAGATGGCCAGGCCTTCTCCCATGGAGCTGCTGGGGGTGGGGATGGGTCCACAGCCAACCTTCCAGTGTCATCAGGACTCCTTCCACGTCTTGCTACCTGTCCATGTCACCTGTCTGAGCGGTAAAAGTGCTGCAAGGGCACCCGCTGTCATCCAGCCCATAAGATTCCTTCAGTGAGAGGACCGCGGGGCGGGGAGCAGCACTTGGTTTTCTGATCCCCCTACAGCCTGTGTCTGGTCCAGCATAGTGGTGCCCAGACGGTTACCAAATCTGGGGCAAGCCTGTGTCTCTCAGTGTGTCCCTCTGAATAGCCCCAACTCCTCTTAAAAGAGTGGAGATTCCCAGGAGGCAGGGGCAGAGAGGGTGGCTGGGGGGCGGGGGGGGGGGGAACCACTGCTTTCCCTTCGCTCTGCCTGTCCTTCTTAACCTCTTCTCCTCAACACCCCCTGTCCCCTTATGCTCCTGACCTCCCCCTGGTTCATGCCTTCCTCCTAGGGCCCAGCTCTGTGTCCCCTTTCCAAACCATCCCTCCACCCCCACCCTCCCGCAGGCCCAGGCTACGCGCCCTTGAGGGAGGAGGCAGTGCGGCTGTTCTTGGCGCTGCAGGCCCTGGAGGGGGCACGGAGCCCCGGGCCCCTGATGCAAGGTGTGCTGCAGACCTGCCGGGACCTGCCGGCGCTGCAGGATGAGCTCTTCTTGCAGCTGGCTAAGCAGACCTCGGGCCCCACCGGCCCTCCCGGGCCTCCTGCCACCCATGACCCTGCGGCCCTGCGGTACTGGCAGCTCCTCACCTGCATGAGCTGCACCTTCCGGCCTGGCGGAGCCGTGCGCGGGCACCTCCTGGGGCATCTGGAGAGGTGAGCGGGGCGGGGCGGGACCAGGGCGAGGCCCAGGCTTGGGTCCTGCTGGGCTGGCAGGGAGGGCCCTTCCTTTTCCCCAAAGGGGTTGCAGATGGTGAAACTAGGCGTAGAGAAGGGAGGGGCTCGCCTTACACCTCCCCTCTCCCAGCTACCTGGCACAATGTCTTTTGTAGGCGAAGGACTGACAAAAAGGCGCCCCCTTTGGACAGATGAATTATTTAATAGCACTTCTCCCCCTCCCCCCAGGCTGATACCGTCTACTCCATGGCTTCTAAATTAGCCAGCATAACGCTGCTGGATTAGAAATTTTAGCCCAGGGCTGAGCCCCGGTGGCGTAGTGGTTGTGCGCGGGACTGCGGTCCACTGGGACGGAGGTTCAATTCCAGCAGTGGGGCTGGGCCTCCTACTCCCACCACCAGAGAGCAGTGATGCCCCCCCCCCAAAAAAAAAAAAAGAAATTTTAGCCGCATAAGCATGCAAGAGACTTTCTGCTGTGGGAAGGGGCTGCCGGGGGACATGGAAAGGAATTTAGCTCCAAAGAGAGCATGGGGTGGGGGTGGGGGGGCGGGGAGGTGGTAGTTGGAAGGGTGAGTGGCTGCCTTTGAGGAATTTAGTCGGAGGGGAGGAACTCCCCGGGATGACGGACGGCGGGCGGGAGGGAGAAGTTCTCGGAGCACTGATGGCCGCCCCCTCCGCCCCAGAACGGAGCAGGCCCTCCCAGATTCAGAGGTGGCTGAATATGCGCGCTTCATCCGAAGAGCCCTGAGCCGGACATGGGGCCGGGAGCTGGTGCCCTCCTTGGCCGAGATTTCCGCGCTGAGCCGGCGGCAGGAGTTGCTGTGCACGGTGCACTGTCCCGGGGCGGGGGCCTGCCCGGTGGCCATCGATTCGCACACCACTGCCGGGGAGGTAAGGCCAGAGAGGGGCTTCCCCATCTCACCACACACTGCGCTCCCAGCTTCCCAGGCTCCGCTCCAGGGGCGCCCGGGACCCCATGTTCCCAGTGCCTCAGAATCTGCCTTTGGGTGGGGGTGGGGCAGAGTGGCGGGACCAAGCCAGCTGGAAGACCCCCTCCAGGTGTATCCGCCCCTCCCCGACTGCTGGCAAGATCCCCCGCACTGACTGGCTTCCCCCGTCTGCTTCCCCGCAGGTGGCCCGAGAGCTGGTGGGGCGATTGGGCTTGGCCCGGAGCCGCAACTCGTTCGCCCTGTATGAACAGCGTGGCGCACAGGAGCGAGCCCTGGCTGGGGGGACCCTCGTGGCCGACGTGCTCACCAGGTTTGAGAAGTAAATGTCCAGCACCAGCCCTGCTGTCACTAACTCTTCTGCCTCTCGGACGCCATCAGTCACGAGACAAACGTTGGTTGGGCAGTGCTGGCCGCGTCGCAGGCTAGGAATGAAGCCACTAGCCCCAAGGTCGGCAGTTGGAGTCTGCTCGAATCTCTGTGGGGGAAAGAGATGATGAGACATCCCCCTCCTGTAGAGATCGAATCTTTGGGTTTAAAGAGAAGAGTTTTTCTTTTTAAAATTGAGTTCTAGGGGCTGAGATGGAGGTTCGATTCCAGCTCACAGGAGCAAAGGCTGGGCCTCCTACTCCCACCACCTGAGGGCAGTGATGCCCCCCCCCCAAAAAAAAAAGACTAACAATAAATAAATAAATAAAATTGAGTTCTTGTATGCTCCCAGAGCTGCAGGATCTTTGTCGGGGTCTCAGCCTCTCCCTGGGACGCCCGCAGTCTCCCTTCAAGGCTCTTCTCCCTTTCCACTGCCCCCAGACCTGACCTCCGCCATCCCAGGAATAAAAAACAAAACAAAACACCTGGCCCACCCTTTTGCTTCCTCCCTGGGCCCAGCCCAGGGACCTGGCCCTGGAGGCTGGGCTCCCGGGTTGAAGGTCTTTCCTCCCCCGCAGTTTGGCCGCCGGAGATGAAGCCGGGCTGGTGGACGCGCCAGACTCGGGCTGGAGACTGTGTCTGCGACTTCACGGACCTCTGCACCCCGAGGGGCTGTCCCCAGACGGTCACGAACTGCCATTCCTCTTTGAGCAGGTGAAGAAGATCTCCTGATGCCATGCCCCTCACACAGACCCCTGTCTCGAAAACGCGGTGGTGCCCATTCCCACTCGCGGGGACCTGCGTGGGCCCCGGGAGCACAGCGCTCTCTTGGGTTCTCAGCGGTTCGTGTTTGCGAGCCCAGCCCAAGCCCCTCTGGGCGGACCCCCAGTCTCAGACCTTCCCGGGGTTGCTTCCTAGACCACCCAGGCACGCCCTCCCTCCTTCCCTTTCTCCCTCCTTCCCTTTCTCCCTCCCTCCCTCCCTC
>PVJH01047790.1:0-11110 GCA_004026705.1 Nesogale talazaci | reverse complement strand
ACCTCTTCCTAAAGGCCTGTAGCTTAGCCTTTATAGTATGAGATAGGTGGCTTTTCTGCTTTATCTACTGTCCTGATTGTACTTACCTCAGGGGACTCATGCTGTACTTGTTCTGTGATTGAGTAACTTCACTCAGCATAATTTTCTCCAACTCTTCCCAAGAAACGACATGTTTCATGTGTCTATCAGTGCTTTTTAGTCATGTGTAGTACTTCATTGTGTGTGTTAGCCTTTACTAGTTCACTTGTCTATCTATGGAAAATTAGGTTGTTTCCAATTCTTTGTATTCATGAATTGCACTGCAGTGGACATTAGAGCACAGATGACTGATCATGGTTGATTTCTTATTTCTTCTGGGTATATGACCAATAGAGGGATAGTGGAGTCACAAGGTAGCTCAATTTTCACTTGCTTTAAATATTGGCAAATCACTTTCCACAGAGGCTGTACTTATCTACAAGACCATCGTAGTAAAGGTGAGTTCCAAGATCACCACATCCCCTTCAGCATTTATTTCTCTCTGCTTTTCTAATTTGGGCTATCCTCAAGGGTATTAGATTAGGGTATTTGGATTTCTCTGATGGCTAAAGATCAGGAGCATTTTCTGATATGCTTATTGGCTATTTAGGTCTCCACCCTTGTGAAATTTCTGTTCAGATCTTTTGCCCACTTTCTTGGGGGGGGGTAACTGTTTTTCTCTTTATCGTTCTAGGAGGGTATTGTTGATTTTAGTAATAAGCCCTGTGTTTGTTGTGTCATAACTAAAATATCTCTCCCCACCTGTGGGTTTTCTTGCCACCTTCTTGGTGAAGTTTATTTATTTATTTTTATTTTGGGGCATCACTGCCTCTGGTGGTCATGGGTGCTACCCAGTGCTGCTCCGGAGAACTGCTGCTGGATTTGAACCTCCAAGCCCACAGGCCGCAGTCCTGCACTCAACCACTTGCGCCACCAGGGCTCAGCCCTTGGTGAAGTTTTTTAATGCACACAAATGTTTTATCCTCAGTATATCCCACTTGGTGATTTCAAGTTCACCTATGTACATATTCTTCACCATTGCAGTTAGTCTATGTATTCCCTGAACATAAGTTCAGGTTTGTCCTTAGGTTTGTCCCAATTCTTTCATTAATGGAGTTTGGGATTTTACTTCTAGGTCTGTGAGCTAACTTGAGTTTGTTCTTTTTATGGGGTGAGGTACACATCTTGTTTCATTTTTCTACAGGAGGATATCCATTGCTTCCAGCACCACTTGTTAGAGAGTGCATACTCCTCCAACTTGATGATTTTTGGTTCTTCATCTAAGATCAGTTGTTTATATACTGACAGTTTTTTTTCTGAGTTTTCTGTTCTTTTCCATTGATCTGAATATCTGTCATTACTCCAGAACCATGCTATTTTGACCACTGTGACTGTGTAGTAGGAGTTACAGTCAGGTAAAGTGAGTCCTTTGACTTTGTCCTTCTTCTTGAGGAGTTCTCTGCTAATTCTGAGCTTCTTCCCTCTTCATACAAAATTAGTGGTCAGTTTTTCCAATTCTTTGAAGATGGTTATTGGTATTTGAATTATGTTAAACTTATGTAGTATCTTGGATAGATTGACATATTTACTATATTGAATCCTGCAATCCATGAGCATAGGATATTCTTCTATTTGTGGAGGTTGATTTTGGTTTCCTGTAACAGATTCCAGTAGTTTTTCTTGTATAAGTCGTTTGGTTTCTTGGTTAAATGTATCTCTAGATATTTCAAATTGTTCAGACTATTGTGATGGGAACTACCTTCTTGATCTTCTCTTCCATGATCTTGTCCAATGTATATAGCATCCCAGTACAACAGTGCATGGCTCCCTCAGGACTAGAGAACAGCAGACCAACATCTCTAATGAACATAGATGCAGAACGCCTTAACAAGTGGTAGTTATATAATCATTTGTCAATTTGAAAGAATTAAGAGTGAAAGGGTGAAGTCTAGTCTGTATATAATCATTTGTCAATTTGAAAGAATTAAGAGTGAAAGGGTGAAATCTAGTCTGTCAATAAGGCCATAGCAAATGAGGCCTCTGTGTGGACATGGTCTTCTCCTGAGGATTCTTGGAAGTACTTTATTCTTCCAGGGAGGTGGGAGAAACACACTCTCTCTCTACTCTCTCCCTGAGAGACACTCTATTGATAAGACACATGGCTCTATATTGATAGTACCCATGTCCTGGGAACTGAAAGAACCATTTGCAGACCTCTCTGAGTACTGAGATCCCCACACTACCACTGGATCCACAAGACTTTTCACCCACTGGTCTATGATCTTCCTGTATTTGGCATCATTTCATGTGCTTCATGAGTCTGAAGAGGACTTTATAGATTGGTATTGGGCATATGGGCTAATATTGAACATATCAACTTGATTTGGACTGGACTGGGACATATTCTCAATCTTCAATTGCTCTTGCTTATACAGCTCTTCCTTATACACATATGAGTGTCTATGAATTTGCTTTTATAGTCTATCCAGACTAAACACATTATGGTACCTTGAGAGTGGAGTACTAGAAAAACAAATCATAAAGATGGAGAATGGATGTTTCTTTGACCTCTCCCCTAGGGTTGTTTTTCTTTGCCTAGTCAGAGGCCAGATATATCCTTGCAGTTTACTGAGTTGTTTTCTGAAAGGAATATGGGAAGTTAAAGTCTGATTATTTTGTTTGGTTGTAGCCTTTGGTGACTCCTGTGTGAAAAGGCAAAAATGAATGTTGTTATTTCATTTTTTGAGCTCAGGGGTATAAATTGCCCCTTGAATTTCTCAGAAAACATGCTGCTTAGGGAAAAATCGAAAGTAAAAGTGGTTCACGGAAAGCCTGGATCTGCTCTCAAGAGGTCTAATTTTACATTTTTTTAAATCAATAGAATAGTTTCGATAAGGACTATAGGGACTCTCAAACTATGGCCCATGGGCCACATGAGGCCCACAGAGGACATTTATCCAACTCGCCGGGTGTTTTTGCCCACACTACTGTCCTGCTTAGCAGCCGACTCATCCCGGGCATGCAGTGAATTTGTTCATAGTGGTTTTTTTTGTTTTTTAACTACAGTCTAGCCCTCCAATGGTCTGAGGGACAGTGTGTTAGTCCAGGTAGACTAGAAGAACAAATTTCATAGACACGCATATGGATAAAGGAAAGGATATATATACAAAAGGAATGGAACCCTGAGAAAGCATCCCAACCCAGTCCAGTTCAAAGTCATAAGTCCGATATTAGCCCATATCCCTGATATCAGTCTATAATATCTCCTTCCAACTCACAAAGTCACAGGCCAGTGGGTGCAGAATCCTAGCGCTGGCAGGGTTCTCCCCATGGCTCCTCACTTCCAGGGCTCAGAGTCCATCAACAGCATTCAGTGGTGGCAGAAGCAACTCAGCGTTAGCAGGGGTCCTCACGTGGCCTCTCCAGCTTCAGAGGTCTGTCTCCATCAGGAAAAAACCATCTGACTTCTCCTCTCGCTCCTTCAGCTTCTCGGATGCTGCCATCTTGTCTTATCCATGATTCATCATCTTTGAGACTAACTCCCAACAACCTGGGAGATAGCTTCTCATCTCCATAAGGGAAATATCGCGAGATTTCCCAGACGTATCAGGAGACACCCAAGCCCACACGGAGACCTCATTGGCTACTCCATGGCTATCTCCAGATTAACAAGCTAGACTCCACCCCTACAACTCAATCATGAAATTAACATAAGCACATGACTGCCACAGACAGTGACCTGGTCCCCTGTTTAAAAAGTTTGAGGACCCCTGAATTAAGATAAAGTGGATACAAATTAAACGCGGCTTTTAAGAATTGAGCTTAGTATATGATTCTACTTTGTATATACTGATTTTGTGAATTTAATACTCTTAAATAATGATTATTAGGAATTATGTTAGACTTATCAGTCACTTATGGTAAACCATAGGGTATGTGAGCTCAGTCCTCTATTTTGCTACAATATGTCTGAAGGGAAGAACAAGAAAATGGAGCAGGTTTCTAAATGAGCAATAATGATGTTGGGCAAGAACTCTGTCAGAAAAGGGAGCTCAGTGTGTGTGTGTGTGTGTGTGTGTGTGTGTGTGTGTGTGTGTGATGGAAGGAACAAAGGCAAGGTACCATGTTAATTAGTGATAGTGAGAGATTCCAAGTGCTGTCAGGATAAAGCAGTATAACCATTTACACACTAGAGTAAGGAGCCTAGATCTCTGTGTTAGTCTGGGTTGACTAGAGAAACAAATTCAGAGCACACATATGTTTAAAAGAAAGCTTAATATAAAGAGTAATTGTATATTAAAAAAACATCCCAGTCCAGTCCAAGTCCATAAATTCAATAATAGCCCATAAGTTTGATGTCAATCTATACATTCCTTTTCAGACGCATTAAACACATGCAATGACACAGAATGCAGGAAGATCACAGGCCATTGGGTGGAAAGTCTTGAGGATCCACTGGTGGTAGAAGCATCTCAGGCTTGGCATGGGTCTCCATGTGACTCCTTCAGCTCCAGGTCTCTGGCTCCATCACCATAGCTCTGTGCGGTTTGTCATCACATAGACAAAGCAGAGAGAGTGTGGCTCTGACCTCTAGGGAGCTATTTCTCTCCATAGCTCTTCCAAATGACGTCATCAAACTACAACCTGATTGACAGTATGACAGTGACCAAAATTTTTACTTACTCTGTGCTATTTCAAAATAGCAAAATGATGGATTTATTAATTTCCTTACTACATTGCACAACTCTTCCTCTTCAGGATTTTGATAAGCATGCCAGATCCTAAAGGGAAATGGCAGTGTTTGTTTGAGAAACAAAATTAAAATAAAAAAATAGAAATCTACTCCCAACCCAAACACTCTCTCCCGAGAAGAGAAAGGATAGTTTATTATTGAGTAAGCATCAAACCAGATGTGATACAGCATAGACAATTCATTAAAGTGATTACAAAGACAAAGGAATTTGATTTTCTATGTAACCAAATAGATAATCCATTACATTCATGCTTTTAGAATATAATTGCTAATTATCTGATCTTTATATCAGAATATCTGAATTTATGCTTATAGGAAACCTACAGGTCGAGGTGTGGTCTTCCTAGATAATTATCTTTTAAAGGTTCATGGGGAGGGGAGGGAAATATGGGAAGCTCTAACTGGGGGACCTAATGAAGAGAGGATAGTTTGAGAGTGATGATGGCATCAAGTATGCAAATGAAGCCTGCATACAATTGATGTATGTATGAATCATGAGGTGAGTTGTATGAGTACCCAATAAAAGGATTCATTAAAAAATGGGGGAGGAAAGAGGAGCTCATACCAAGGCCTCAAGTGGAAAATGTTTGGAAATGAATGTGACAACGTGTGCAAATGTGCTTGATACAGATGATGTAGTGGATGCTATAATAGCTGTAAGAGCCCCCAATTAAAAATTACTGATTAAAAAAAAAAGAGATGGCTCCTAGGTCTTAGAGGAAGCATTCTTGATTTACATATGTCTCAAAGAGACTGAAATAAGTTACAATGATAAGTTATCTAAAATGAATTCTGAAAGAAAGAGGTGGGATGTGATCCTAACTCCTTATTTTCAATTTGTGTTTTTCTTTATAGTTTCACCTGAGATTTTCCTTTCTGATCTAATGACCAAATGGTTCCTGATGGTCACACGGTGGATCATTCCCTAAACAGGCACTGACTGGTCACTATCAGAACCACCACTGAGTCTCCTGGACAGGCTTGCCATACTGCCATAGCTTCAGTTACTGAAGAAATAAAGAGCCCCAATATATTCTGACAGCAAAATCAGGAAACACGATTTCAGTTCTTTGCATCCTTCATCCCACAAATAGTTCCAAACTGGAGAATAGTATGAGTAGTGTAGTTCTCTGTTATATAGGACCCAACTCTAAATTATTGGAAAGCCATCTCAGTCTTTAACAACATATTTCATGAGTAGTCATATAATTATAGAAAAAAATCCCTATATTAAAAGGCCACAAATTAATTGAATTTCAGTTAAAAAATTAACCAAGTCTTATAATGCTCACTTAAAATGTCTTGCTTTTTAAACAATTCTTTTCTGTGGTGATGTGAAATTGCTTCAATATAGCTTTTCATTACAAGTCTCTAGACCTCCCACCAAATGATTCGATGCGACCCTGCAATAAGGGTGGAATACTAACAGTGGCTACTGCTCAATGTTGCCATTCCTGTGTGTACGAGAGCCGTTTCAGAAGCAGGAACTGGGATTCTTTTAATGCCAACCAACAGAAGCAGACTTATAGTTGTCCCTTGGAAGAAAGCTGTGACATTCTGTTCATGTAAAGAATTGCATTCTCAGAAACCCGTAGGGGCAGTGCTACTTTGTTCTATAGGTTGACTGTTAAGTCAGAACCAATTCCAAGGCCGTTGACTTCTTAGTGTGACGAGGAAGTAGAGCCGGCAGCAGGGCATATGTGAGGTCCTTGCCTGAGCTGGTGGAGGCAGCAGAGGTGTTAGAGGCTCTGGCATGGAGACCGTGAGACAGAGCAGAGGAGCCTCACTAGCAATCCCATGAAGTAGTGAGGCAACATGGCAGGTGGCCTTCTTCTTCGGACAGAAGCCAATGCCAAGGGGCCATGGCACTGAGGACCTAAATGTCAGAGAGAGACTTGGCTAGGCTGTGAAAAGGCGCTCCTGTGGCCCCAAGGTTCTATCTTTAATATTTTCTGATTCTGATCCGTGGTCAGACATGTTATCCATTGTGCCACTGGCCCACAGCTTATTTTCTGATTCTGGTTTGTGGTAGGAAGCCTGCTAATTTCCTTATTAACCTCCATAATCATGAATAATGTCTGTGAGCTCTGTATAGTCATCACCATGGTATATTGAATTTAGCAAAGTAGAATGCTGTGGGAGGCACGGTTGGTGTCAGAATAAGAAAGAGAAGATGAGGTGTAGGCATGTCTGACCTCTGCCAGTGGCAATTGGCTTGCGTGGAGTTGAATTCTCCTCCTGGTTGAAGCTGGAAGAGGTCAGATGTAGTCCACATGGCCATTTCCTCAACTTCACATTAACTGTTCCCCTTATCAGTTTCATTATAGACTGATAGCTTTTTATAAACTTAACTTGCTATAAACATTTAACATATTTATTTGATATTCAAATGTAGCAATTCAGCCTTCAAAAGGGTCTTTAAACAGGCTCTGCCCTTTAAGCACCTTAACAAAAAATCATCTGATTTATGGAGAGAGCAATTATATTTCAGACCAATCTGGATTTATTCATGACCCAAGACATGAAATTAGCCATTCTTCATTAAACCATACTTGCTCTTTGACTTGAGAATGGTGTCTGGAACTAAAGAAAGGCAGTATAAACTATGTAAACCAACATTTGGCAAAATAAGGGCATTTAAATCACTGAGCTAAAAAGAGAGAAAATACTTAAACATTATTTTTGTTTTAAATAAAAGATAAACTCAAAACCAAGCTTCTTGCCATTAAGCCAATGCTGACTCATAGCCACCCTTGATGAAAAATTCAAACCACCTTTGTTCATGTCTCCGTTCTCATATAAAAAGTGTTCCTCAGCAAAGACTGGTCCTTTTACCCCCACCACCAGAAGGCAGTGATTCCCAAAAAACAACAACAACAACAACAACAACAACAAAATGTGCTCCTCGAAGGTCACAAACTTGAAATGCAACGTGTGAAATCATAGAATTATGATGTTCGGGTATTTTTCTGCACATGCTATGAGAACTAGAAATTTAAAATTTCCATACATAAAAGCTGACTATCATAGACAATTAAAAAGAATTATATAAAAATTGAAAGCAAAATATTTAGAAAAGCATTTTATATTCATGATCTGTTAAAAAAGACCCTCACAAATATAGAAATTAGATGACCAGGGACATAAAGCATTATTCACAAAATTTTATATTTGACTATTAATTTAATAGTTTAAAGTTAAGTTTAATATTACAAACTTCACTTTTAATCAATAAGTTACTCTTAATATAAAAAAATCATGAAATATCCACCAATAATATGGTCAATTATAAAAATAAAGCTGATAGGTTTTGATGTTTGCAATAGTAAATTTAGCTCATTGCAAAGCTAATGAGCTTAATTATGCATTGTTTTGAGACTATAAGTTGGCAAAACTCTATTGAGAAGGGTTAGATAAGCTGTATCAAAAACTTATAGAATTAGTTCATTTGTCTCAGAAATTTCACATCTAATAATTTTCCTAAAAAGAAAAATGCACAGATCTGACAAAATAGATACTGAAGGTTGTTTATGGGGCAAAAGTTGGAGAAAGCTTAAATATCCATTCCTTAAATATCTATACATACAATAGAAATCTGTGTAGTCACTTGAAAATGTATCTATTGACATGAAAATACCATATATTGTGAAATGCAGATATATTGTATAATATGTATAATCTTGGACACACTCAGTGACATATATATGTATAAAATTAGGATATATATAGATAAGTAAAAATTTGTTATTTGAGTAGATTATAAAGTAACATTTACTTTATGATTGTCTTCATTTTTAAAATTAAAATTTAATAAGTAATTTTTATTAAGTGCAAAATAATACATGCTATTTTCATTTTAAGTATAAATATCAATGTATTGAAATTTTCTTTCTTTCTTTTGAAACTGGCCTGGGGTAGAGTTTCAAAGCTACCCATCCATGGCTACAGTTCAAGACTGGCAACATCTCTATTGGGTCATATGCCACTCCCTGGCTAGTATAGATTCAATTCCTATGGCTTTCAAGAAAATATGACCTATCATAAACAGAAAATGTACAAAGGCAGGACTGATTCTCCAGTATCTTCCATGAAAGAGCATCAAAAAATAGATTCTGATTTGCCTGTCACTCTCATGAAAAGTAAAATGGAAAGATTATTTGGTGTTTAACTTCAGACATCTGATATCAATTGGGCACAATCCATCTCTCACTTTGGAGTATCCCTCAGCCTGCTTTCAGGCCTAATCCCTTAAAAAAAAAAACTTAACAGTTTCCAGAGTTTGGTCTTTTTCCAATTTTCAGGGTATAAGCCTTTGGGAAATCTTTAGATCTAATCTTCCGTTAGTGCTTTTCCTTTTCCTAAAAGAGCAGAGTATTTCTTCACATGTGGGACTTTTGCGGTAATCATTTATCACTTTATGCTTTCAACCACAAATTCACCCATGATCTTGTAAATGTATTACTCTTTGTTGCAGTGTATTAGGACAATCTTAAAATGGTTTCCAGACTGGGACAAAAGTTAATAGAAAAACTCTTAATTTCCATAGTAAATGACTACTGCAACTGATCAAATAATAGACTCACGTGGTGCAAGCAAAATACAGTACATGTGATAAATAAGGTTCTTTGAGCAGTGGGTCATGTCATAAAATACTGTGTTCAGGCCATGTGAGAGATGATCTACAATTAGACCATGAAGAAGCAATAGGCAGGCCCTGACTGATTACCACAAGGCTTAAGAGTCCCCTCACCACTCCTATTTATTTACTCACTTCTTAACAGCTTACACGTGAAGGAGATTACATCTAGACCAAACTTTTGTTTGTAGGTACATAGCAAACAGTAAGATCACTCAGTAGAATTTGCTTCTCAGGAACCTTTCAAGAGACTGATTCCATTTGATAGCCTTGACCTGGATAAAGAAATTGAGATTTCATCACGTCTGTTCATGACACTAAATTAGCTGGGACAAATGACACCTCCTAGAGTTTCCTTGAAATATTTGAAATTGATTTATAGACCCAATTGCAAAATAGTTCACTTAGGGACTAAAACTAAATCAGACAACTTTAGCTTGGAGAAAATCCACACAAATGCAGCCAAGAGAGTTTTATCAATCACAATTGAGCACATGACAAAAAATGTAGCTTTCATGAAAAATACAAGATAATATTTTTTTAAGATAATATTTCAATATATATACAGAAAATCATTCATTCTGATTCTTGGCACTGTTTTCCATTATTTTCTTTTCATTCTAATGATAAGAATGAATATTGAAAGAAGATTCAAGATGATTTAAAGATAAGTAAAAATAGATCTTTTGAGAAGACGCTAATAATGCTTTATTTTTCTCAAAGAATATGAAATTCGTATGGAGGAGCCTATTCATTGTATCCAGGGAATTAGGCTTAAAAAACAATCAAACAGTAGAAGAGGGAAAATGGATGATTAAGGTATTTTTTCCTTTAAAATCAATTAAATTAAACTAAGAGAAATAGGGTTCTGTTTTAAATAGCTTAGATATATTATACTGAAACCCATGGGTTAAACTGTAATGCTTTCCCAGTTCATTCGTTTCTATGAGATTTATCAAATACATTTTTAAAAAGTAATCTATTCTGTTGTTAATAGAATAAAAACCTGTCCAGTAATTTCAACATGTACAATAGCCACACACACACACACACACACACACACACACACACAGATGTTCTTTAAGTTGTGCAGTCATTTTCATGCTTTTTCCAGATTATCCCTGCTCCATTAACGTAGACTCACTGTCCCCTAAGCGACTGATTTCAGTTTTAGAGTTGCTTTTGTCAGTCTGATATCACCTCAATACTCAAGTTAAACATGTTTTACTAAATTATTGTTAGGTTTAAAAAGATCAGGGAGGGCTGAGCTCCGGTGGCGTAAGTGGTTGAGTGCGGAACTGCAGCCCGCGGGCTTGGTGGTTCAAATCCAGCGGCGGCTCTCAGGAGCAGCACTGGGTAGCGCCCACGACCACCAGAGGCAGTGATGCTCCCCCCCCCCCACACACACACAAAATAAATAAAAAAATGAAAATATCAGGGAATATTTGGGAGTTAAGGTGTAATGGTAATTTCAGTGTAACAGTATCAGGTGTTCATCCAGTTCCATGACTTCGTTCTTTAAAAATTTTATATTACATTCTGTGTTTTCCCTCTTTTCATCAGAATCCTTCTACGGTATATTTGATTAAAACATTCAAAACTGTGCTTTGAAAAGGATTACATTAGAAGATTCTGAATCAAGTGGAAGAAAAGTGTGGAGCAAACTAACAAGAGACCAGGTTCACTGCTCAGAAAGAGACAGG
>PVJH01047789.1:0-11108 GCA_004026705.1 Nesogale talazaci | reverse complement strand
CTTCTTTTTTACCTTTTGACTCATGGCTCCATGAATCCTGGCTATGAGAGAAACAAAAATCCATATTGAATACTGAATTAGAGCATATATTACTTCCTGGAGAACATTGCTCCAGTGCTGTAAGGTATTACCACCTAGTTGACTCCAAATTGTGCCTTCAAAAGACTATTGCAACAACTGTAAAACTGTTCAGGATAGAACATTATAAAACCAATGAATTCCTTGAGCATGGATCCACTGTTGTACTTCATTTGCTCTTAAGTTAATTCCTTTATCATAGGTATAATGGTTAGAAATTATGTCTACTAGACACTCCTGGGTAAAATTATGGGTGAAGCTCAATCTATCAATCAGGTCACAGCCTGATGACACTTTCTTGGGGACATAGACATTTGTATAAGAGAGAAACAAATCAGAATTTAGTGTCTTGGGGGCCTTCACCTCCTTCTAGAACTGGCATGTGTGGTTTCTCAAACGCCTTTCTCTTTGCCTGCTGATCTCGGGAGCTGTCAGCAGACGGTGGATTCAATCAGCCAGTTTTGGATTACTTTCCCTCTATATCCTCTAGCCTGTGTTTACACCCCTACCCCCTCCACCACCCCTGATGCCTCTGCTTCCTCATCATGAATCCTGTTTTTAGCCTCCATAAGTCACACACAATCTGATTTGAATCAGACATGACTTACCTACTTCTACAACTCTGTAAGCCATTTCTTGATATAAGTCTCTTTCTATGTACAGACACAGGCAAACATTATTGATATTACTTATCTAGAGAGCACAATCGAACACAACAGATAATATCTGTAACCTTGAATAAACCATTTTTCAAATATATGAGCAGTCTACATTAGTGATAGTTTCCATATTAAGAACTCATGGTTAGTGTCCATTACTGGCAGACTGAGAAATCAACAGTGATTTAGCAGGCTGGATCTGGTGAGTACAAGTCTATGTTACTAGACCCACGTAGAAATGTTTTTTTTTGTTTATTCATGAGTCCATTTGACAAGAAAAGAAAGACTGGGAAAAGAGGCCATTTTGTGTATACAAACCTAGTCATCCTATCCATTCAAATATTAAAATCGTTTTTGTCTTATAAACAGTAAGGGAGTTGATCCCTCAAAAAAGATTGCAAAAAAAGGTAAATATTTCTCCTTCTTGTTGTTTAATTAAGAGGGGTGGGGAGCACCAGAGAATGTTCATTTTAATCTTCCTGGGCTGCTTTTTAATTTTTTTTCTTTTTCTTAATGTGCTGCTCTTGCTGCTAGCAGCTGTCTCCTCAGGTCCACTGCTGGCGGGCTCCCCTTTTAGGGAGAGCTGCTTCTTTTTTCTTTGGGATGCTCCTGCGTGGGCTGCCTCTTGAGGCTCACATGCAGCTCCGCTTTGGGCAGAGATTCAGTTTCTTCCTCTTGGGGAGAGGTGTCTCTTCTGGATCACTGCCGACCAGCTCCTCCTTCGATCTCTTTTTCTTGAGTTTGGGAAGAACAGAGAGAGCTGGGTCTTTGAATCCATTTTCCTGTGGAGCCTACTGGAACCTCGGCTTTCTCTTCTTTTCAGGCCTTTCTCCATTGGTCGCCTGCCCGCCAACCCCACACTCCTCAGGAGCATTCTTTTTCTGAGAGGAAAGTGCAAATGCAGCCAGTCGCTTCTTTTCCTTTTTCAAGCATTTCTTCTCCTGCTTCTCCAGCTTCCTGGTCAGCTCCACAGCGGCCCCCTCCGCCTGCACCAAGGCCGCCTTCATCACATCCAGATTCTTCCCAGGGACCTCACCAGCCTCGAAGAAGGAGAGTCGCTCTTCGACTTGCTCGAGACGCTTTTCCCCAAATACACAGTCCGTCTGAGGGGCACCACAGCATTTGTTTGTCAGGTTTCAGGAGATGAGGCCTTTGTTCTTGGCAACTGCTGCTCAGCCAATGAAGGTGGAGTGGAAGGTGAGTCCATATTTAGATGTGCTTCGATGGTCTTCAGGGCTCTGGAAGCATGGTCCCCTTTGCTGGGCCCCTGGGAATCACTCACATACCAGGATGGCCCAGGTAAATATTTCTATATGCACAATACTACAGTAATGGTGATCAGCATGGGCACATACACAGGCTGTATGGGTATGGGAGGGAGAGTGAAAGTATACCTACTATATATCTATGTATATATACATATACATACACACGTACATATACATATGTATGTGTGTATGTATTTCAGGGCATATCTGTACATTTATATCAGATGTTTTCCTGTAAAACATCGATGAATATGGTGGAAAGGACAAAGAGCAAGTTATGAGAACTTCTTAGACATAAGCAAACATCCTGAGGGTCTGTGGACCTTGGGACTGAGGACCGTAGTCTTAGAGGCTCTGGGCCATCATCAGTTGATATAAAATAGGCTTCAATGCAATATCCTGTATCCTGCTTGGGGAGTCGTTATTGAATCTCAAAAGCACATGAGTGGTCATCTAAGGCCCAATTGTCATTTACCCTTATTTGAAGGAGAAAGATTGATGAAAATCAAAGACTCATTGAAATTATTGTCCCATACAAACATCTCACTATGATCCTGAGACTAGAAGAACAGGAAGATGCCCAGCTGCCACTACTGATTGCTTGGAAAAGGATTATAAAATGAGGTTCTGAATAGAAGGAGAGAAAGATATGGAGCATTATTCAAAATTATAAAAGAGACCAAGCTAACCGGTCAGATAGATATTACTGGGTCCTTTATGACTGGGCCCTTAGTCATCCATAAGGTCTAGGACTGAATTCACCCCTGTAGCTCAAATTTCAGCCAAAAATAAAGTAAAAATAACACTGAAGGCTATATACACCTTAGAATAATCAACCATTTGAAATATAAACTACAGCATAGCTAATCTTGAAGTTGGGAACAATGGGGTGGAGTGGAGTCAGATGCTCTAAAATAGATGAGGTGGTGATTGTACAATTCCCCTTTATATGATCAAACATCTCAATTGTATGATAAGTAAATCATGTGCCAATAAAATTGTTGGGGAGGGGAGTTCAAAATGACTAAGAAAGGAGGAAAGAAAACAGGAAATACAGGGACACAAGTGATGTTTCATTGCAGAGATTGAAATGAAAGAAATAAAAATGTGTATGAATTATTGAATATAAAACTGATAACTGCTTTATAAAGAGTCACCCAATTCAAAACAAAAACTACAGATTTTTAAAAAGTTATTTCCAACTGAGTTAATATTTTGGTAAGAATTCACATGAACCAAAAAGATCGATATTCAACCCCCATCTCTTCAGTATGATCTATCCACACCTCTTGCATAGACTTCTTTGTAATTTTAATCATATTCCTCTCAAATCCTTGGTCACTCAGCCAAACCATTGGTGATATAAATTGGCATATAATTGCACATATGGCCATTTATCCTTCCAAGCAAATACATTGCTTTTAAGTTCTGTATACTGGCAGTAATTCTCTCAAGTCTTCTTCAGAGGTGTTCCAGAAAGAGATTTTAATGCTACAGCTGTTCCCTTTTGAGTGGTGCCTTCATATCATACAGAGCCATCAGTCAAATAATCAGTTAGATCTCCATGAAAGCAGAGATACCGACTGCATGAAGAGAGGACAGAATGAAATAGGGGTGCGAGCCAAGGCTTTGTGGGCCAGTTGCTTATAAAATTCACTTGTGTTCTCCGAGCCTTTGCGTCTCCAGAATAGTCAGACTGAGACACTCTGAGGTAACAAAACCATCTACAAAAATCACAAAGAAGATGAAGTACTGAAGTCTGGACATATAAAATACTATGCAAAGGAAACATTGAAACAGTGTAATAATAGAAAAGAGAGCTACATAAGTGGCAAAACATAACATGCCCATGAAGAGAAAGACTTAATATGGTGAAATATAATACTACTAAAATGATCCACAGATACAATGCAATCTAATCCAGATTCCAACATCATTTTTTAGATGATCAGGAAACTAATAACCAGTTTAATATGGAAAGAAAAGAGACCCTGAGTAAGAAAAACTAGTAAAGAAGAAGAAAATAGGACGTCTCTAACAAAATTACCCTAAAAGCCTAGCATGCAGTAATGGTGGCTGAAACAGCAGTGATGGTGCAATGTCACAGACTTATACCAAAGGAACAACAACAGCAACAACAGAATCCTATAGGAAATTCATTTTCCTATGATTAGCAGAACTTTTGACCAAGAGTAGGAACTCATTAAATGGAGAAGAAACCATTGCTTTAACAAATGGTGCCAGCAAAACTGGATATCCATTTTCAGAAAAATGAAACATCGTCCATATTTTTCCATGATCCAGAGACTAGAACAGTCTCATACATGTACGTAGATGAACCATATACCTAAACGTAAAAGTGAAAGTGTTAAAGTCATCAATGGAAAAATAAGGACAAATTTATGCGTCTTAATACATGCCACAAACACGCTATCAAACACAAACAACAATGTGCAATCTGTAAGCCGGCAGACTCAATGGCGCCAGCCTCCTAAAAATAAAATGCCGTCGTGCCGCTGCTGTGAGGTGCCGTGGAGTCAGTTCCACGTCAGCGCCACTCTGTGCAAGATCATTCCACATTGCCTGCTCCTGCCCCATGCGCAGAATTGGTGTCATGTTCCAGTCTGTAGTAGCTATTGTGTCAATTCATCTTTTCATCTCTTTCACTGCTCCTCCCCCAGCCCCAACACCCGCTTTACAAAACATGACGTCCTTTGTCAGGGTCTAATTTCTCCTGATAACAAGTGCCAAGTATATGAAAAGACATCTCGTCATCCTTGCTTCTAAGGAGCATTCTGGTTATACTTTTTCCAACATAGATTGGTTTATTCTTTTGACAGTCCATGATACATTCAGTAATTTTCACCAACACCGCAATTTAAATACATAGATTTTCCTCAGTCTTCCTTACTTAAAGTTCTACTTTCACAGACATATGTGACACCAATAGAAACCAATTTCATATATAAAAAATTTCATTAAAAATCTTTTAATTTTTAAAGTCTTTAAAAATATTACCTACATTCTGGGGAAATAATTTGGCAACAACCTGTTGAACACGGGACTGATCTCTAAAATATATTGTCAGTATCAACACAAGAGTAAGACAATGAACCAAAGAAGTCACAGAGCTGAGCAATATGAAAAATGCTCTCAGAAATTAACCATTGTTGTTCCATGCCAGCAAGCAATCTCCAACTCACAAAACAAAATGAAACACCATCTGGTGCTGCACTAACCAAAAGAAGATTGTTTTGTTGTAGTCCATTGCTGTGGCCACCGTGTCAATCTATTTTGTCTTTCTCTCATTAGTTGACATTTTACAAAGAATGACACCCAGATTTTGGCATTTGTTACTCTTGATAACATGTGTGAAGTATGTGAGACCAGGTAACACCATCCTTCCATCTTAGGAGCATTCTGCCTGTACTTCTCCCAAGATGGTAGCCATAAAACACCAGTGATGGCTGCTGCATGACCAGTTTTAGAAACAAAGACTGTAATTGTTATGTAGCAACCCAACAAGCCCACTGTTATTAGGTCAATTCTAACTCATAATGACTGCCTTAAACATTATGAATAAATGTGTGTGTGTGTGTGTGTGTGTGTAACCTCACCTCTGCCATTATTGTCTAGGCAAACTGAAGCTACATGCCTGTCCTCACCATTTAGTAACTGAGGTTTGGACCTCCTGGATCATGATCTTATAGAAAGCTGCCTTAATTCAAAAAATGAATTCTTAAAGTCTGACTCACTGGAAAATGAGAGACTATGCTGGATTATAAAGAAATCCACTCTTAAAACTGTGGTACATGCAAGCAACTTCCCGGTGTCTTGTCTCCTCTCCTCTCTTACCTGGTATCAATGTGCTGCTCCCCAGAGCAGAGCCGTCCACACCCCCTCTCCATTACTTTCCTCTCCAAGACTTCCAAACACTCAACAAATAGAATTAAACAGAATGTATGAACAATGACATATTGTCTTTTTATGAGACTATTTATTTACCTATTCATATTTTTATTTTTGTAAATCCTCATACTCATTCCCACAATTCATGTGCTGGTTATAGACAGCATCTCCTTCTAAGCATCAGGTAGGTTGGAGGAAAGCATGCTTATTTGAACAGACTTCTACATTTATTCTTGCATTTCTCCTTTTTATTCATTTCCTCCTTTTTATTTACTTTGTGCTGAGCATTGAGAAAAGGACCAGAAAACGCTTTCACGTATGAGCACATACACACTTGCACACACTCTCATAAAGAGACTCAGTTCCAGTGCTGGGAAGGATAGGGTTAAAGTGTCTTATGTCTAGTGAGGGTGCACAAACTTTGTTGAGAGCAGAGAGTTGGAGAAGGAGGTTACATCAGGCTGCTGAGAAAGGAGTTGCCTTAAAGGGAGAAGTGGCATTTGAGCCTAACCTTGAGGACTTAGCTGCTCCTCTCCAACTTACGTTGTAAGGGAGAGGTCACACACTCCACTATCAGAAAATATTTTGTTCTCTTTTTTTATTATTATTATTATTGTGACTCTTTCAAAGGTTTGCCTGCAGCCCAGAAGTCACAATGCATAAGGATCACAGCCATCAAGGGAAGAAATGGTATTTTTAGTATTTAAAGAAATGACTTTATTTTTTGCCTTCTCAACCCACTTTCTTTGTGTCTTTCAAACACATTTCCACTTTTCAACTTTACAGCTTTGTAAGTAAATTCCTCAGGACTTCAATAATTAAAGAAAGGAAACACTAGCCTTCTGGGAGATGCTGTTTCCTTAAAACAGAATAAACATCATTATGATGGAATTTAAATAACCACCAAGGAAGGGACTTTACTTTCTCTCCTATATACAATTTAACCAGATCCTACATATTATAGAAAAGTGGCCCTGGTTAATGGATTTCCAAAGATGGATACGGTTGTCAGAAATAACTAACTTCAAGTCAATGGGCTCATTCCTTGTGACCAGCTTCTGGTGTGCAAACGGCTAATTGTTTCAAACTTGCTGTGCCTAATCTTGAGTCTTATGAAATCATCTGAGTTTGGAGCTTATCTTAGCAATGACTAAAACTCTTTATTTAGGACTCAAGGACATTCTTACTGACAAAAGGTGCTTAGTCAATGGAGTCAAATGACTCATGAAGAGAAAAGATACCTTAGTAGCCAGAGATGTGCCTACAAGAACAAAATATCAAAACTGAAGCTGCTGGGGGGAAATCCCTGAGGCAGAAGTAGAAAACGACCCAATGGTCTATATCCTGAGACCCAGGATCATTCATTAGTGCCAGAACTCTTTTTTTTTTTTTCTGATCTCAGGCATTATCACACCGTCCTTCTCAGGAAGGGTTTGAGCTGCTGTGGCTGACTGACAGGATTTGAACTTCCGTTGAAACCTTTTTGCCATCACCCAATTTTCAGTCTGACCAGTTTATGGGATGGGTGTGTGAAAACAGAGAAATGGCAAAATGGCAGGGTGATTTCTCTCTCTAGGAAGCCACAGGCTTCTCTCCAGGTCTTTCTTTACCTATCCAATTTGACCAGGCCTTAAGCCCCAGTACAACTCCCACCTGATTCATACCATGATACCGGTAAAAGTTGATCTACTTCAGTCTGATCATCAATGGGCCCAGGAGGAAAGAGAGAAGCTACCTTTCTACATTACAATAGAAAGAGAAGACTCTAGTTCTCCTGTCCATAATTTCTTTTGATATTTTTGCCTTTTAAAACATAAGTCCACATGAGTTCTGAGCCTGTTCAGTGCTGCCCTTTAACTGAGAGGAAGAGAGAGAGAGACAGAGAGAGAGAGAGAGAGAGAGAGAGAACTTGGGGATATGGAGGCAAACAATCAGGGACAGAAAGAAATATCAATCTTATAGCTACTTAGTGACACAGCAGGTTCACTGATCAACTCTATTCATCATCTTTTCTGGCAGGCAGTTTGGGGTGGAGAACCAGGAGTCTCATACATCTTTCTTACTTCTAATATTCAAGACAGATCACATGTTTACATATTTCAAAAAAATGCTACCCTGCCTTTCAGAAATTTAGACAGGTACTCCAAACATTACACCTTAAAGCTTCTTGATCACACTCACACTGGATTAATACAAGCCTCCAGAAAGTTCTTATGGAGGTGTATATGTCCTGAGGGCCATTCAGTTATTCATACAGGAACACTGCCTGCTTCTTGATGCAGCGCTTCCTCTGGACCACAACCCAAGTTCCCTTGTTAATTATTTCTAACAGAAGTGAAAAATGTTTACAATAAAGGAGGACTATAGCTTCAGAACTTTCATTCTAGCACTCAGAAAGGCAGAAATAAAAAGATAAGCAAGATATAAATGTAGAATGGTTACTTTTTCCTACAGCCAATGACTAGAGAGGAAAAAACCTCCACCCCAACTTATGTCAAGTTTCAATTGATATTTGAAACAAAATTATAAGGAGGTATTGAGAGCTAATACCATTCTCAAATATGGAAAATTGAAGCGTCCTTCTTAGTCTGTTGTGTAGACACCAATATGAATGACCTTTAATGGCATCTATGAAAGTAAAGTGCAAAAGAAGGCCTCCGTTACCTCTAAGCCTCCAATATCAGTGGGCCCTGCTCCCAATAAGGAATATTTCCCAGCTTACTATATAATTCACAGAACATAGTTGTGAGATAAACAGGCAGTTTTTCTTACCTCCTTGCCATATAAATATTTCTGATTTTTGCATTTCATATAAGTATTAGAAATGCATTAAATAGTGAAACTATGAGTCAAAACCAATAGAGATACACAATTTGGCAACAATAATAACCTGTGAGAGGATGCATAGTAATGAAACAATATAAGGGTCTTAGTGATTACTCATTCACTCACTCAGTACTGGAAACACTCATTTGTTTGTGCCAAGGCATTTGGAAGGCAATCCCTACCCTAGGAGTTATCAAACTGTGGCTTCTCTGGTACTTACATGTGGTCCTGAAGAAAAACTGAAAACAAAATTATTATTCAGATAATGGTGATTTCATTTGTTTGTAAGTATATATGTATGCCTCTCAAGTAGCTTTTAAATTACTGTGAGGAACAAATTCCCCTTCTGTCTAAAAATGTTGCTAACCTTTGACCTAGCCAAATGATTAGTACAGAACCTATAATTTGTGCCCATTTTAAAGAAAGATGACCCAACTGAATGTAGATTTTTTTTCAAAAAAGATTAATAACATCACATGTCAGTAAAATTTGGTGAAGCCAAAAATAGTTGCAGAGTACATTGTTAGGGAACTACAAGATATCCAAACAGATTTAGAAAAGGACAAGGGGCAAGGGATATCATTGTTGATGAATCTTGTCAGGTTAACCTGAAATTAGAGATTACCAGGAAAATGCTCATCTGTGTTTTGCTGACCACTTAAAGTCATTCAAGCGTTATTCTTATTTAAAAATGGATAAAATTGAGCAAATGTGAATTCCAGAGCACTTAACTGTGCTCATGTAGAACCTACATAAAGTTCAAGATCCAATCATTCAGACAGAACAAAAGATACTAAATGATTAGAATCAAAAACGGTGTGCAACAGGGTTGTGTTGTCTCACTGTATTTAATCAGTCCGTACACTAAGAACATCTTCGGAAAAAGCTGAACTATAAGAACAAGGGTGGAGGGCTGAGCCCCGGTAGCGTAGTGGTTGTGCGTGGGACTGCAGCCCACTGGGTTGGAGGTTCAATCCCAGCTCCCAGGAACAAAGGCTGGGCCTTCTACTCCCACCACCTGAGGGCAGTTATGCCTAATAATAATAAAAAAAAAAGAACAAGGGTGAATTTTCCTAGGGCGAAATAATCACAAAGCTATAAGAGTGAGGAAAACAAATTTTTTAATCGGCATATTCAGTAAAGAGAAAAGAGAGACAGGAAATAGATCAACAAACCATCAAGTCTATGTCTGAAGAAGTCCAAAGAACAATACAAAATCAGTAGTTTTTATACCACGTTGATGGTGACTCAATCTTTTCCATAGATTAGCAGTAACAGGTGTTTTTCCAAAGATCGTTGGTCAAAGTTTTGTGATGAGTAAAGTAAGAAGGACTTTTTTCCATTGGTCCAATAGGTCAGAAAGAGGGAAGGGACAAGAGATAGCACTCCTCTATTTACAGGTCTGAGGACTGAGACTAGGGTTCTCATTTATACCCATCCCAAAAGCAGTAACCCAAAGGATGCTCAAATTTGAACTCATTAATATTATATGTAAATATTGCTGAAAATCATCCAACAAAATATGTACCATTACATTGACAGGGAGTTGATAGGGGTTCAGGCTGGATTCAAGATGGGATGGAAACAAAGGATACCATTGCATACACTAGATCAGCGGTTCTCAACTTTCCTAATGCTATGACCCTTAAAACAGTGCCTAATATTGTGGTGACATTCCTCTCCCAACAATAAGATTATCTTCATTGCGACTGTGCAAGCAGAACAAAGGAATAGTGCAGTATTTAAAATAATAAAAGGTGTTCATCAGAGTTTCCATACTTTTCAATGCACATGATGAGCAAATAATCAGAGAGATGGAGAAGAAGAAGAAGAGAGATGGAGAAGAGATGGAAGAAGATGAAGAAGAATGCAGTATCAGAACTGTAGGAAGGCTTATTAACAAGTTGTGATATGCAGATGATACAACCCTGCTTGCTGAAAGTGAGAAGGGTTTTAAACACTTGCTGATGAATGTCAACCATTTCACCCTACAGAGTAGATGCTGGCTTAATGTAAGGAAGACCAGAATTCTCAGAATTGGACCAATAGGTAACATGATGATAAATAGAGAAAAGTTTGAAGTTGTCAAAGATTTAGTCTTTCCTGGATCCACAATAAATGCTCATGGAAGCAGAATTCAGGAGATCAAAAACTGCATTGAATATGATAAGTTGAAAAACAAGGACATCATTCTGAAGAATAAGGGATCATTACCCAAGACATGGTATTGTCAATAGGCTTAGATGCATGTGGTTATTTGGATCTTTTTTTTTTCAAGTAAACCCAAGACTTTATTTTTTAAGAATAGGGAAGTGTGTGTGTGTGTGTGTGTGTGTGTGTGTGTCGGGGGGCGGGGGGGGGAGTGAGG
>PVJH01047788.1:0-11087 GCA_004026705.1 Nesogale talazaci | reverse complement strand
GTCAGAGCTGCCTGTGTCTTGAAGGCTCTGTGGCTGGTTACTCATTGAAACAGACAAAGCTAAGAAGTTAGGGAACTCTTTAAATCCCCTGGGAATCCACATCATCGCTCATTTGAAAGACAGCATCTCCCAGAGGGCAGCTGGAAAGGCAGAGAGCCGCCCCCACCCCCACCCCGCAGCCATCACCAAGACAGGAAAACTCTGCACTGAGATGGTTTCAGCCTCCGAGATACGTGCATAGAGTTCAGCTCATAGTACTGAAATGCTTGTCTCTGCAGAACAGCTTGACTCTAATAAGAAGAACATGTTAAGATTAAAATCATACTCAAAATATCCTTTTAACTTCCTGTGTGTCTATTCATTTAAAAAAAAATAAGTTCCTTTTCAGTCTCAAAACAGGAGAAAAATCCATTTGTTCCTGGGTTGCCTGCTCCAAAATCCTTGCTCTCCCTTCAAAGAAATCTCTCTATCTGCAGGAGCCAAAAAGAAATGGCTATAGAAAAGAAATAAATGGCTATATAGAAAAGATACATTTCCATTTTTTTAGCAGCTCCACAGAAGCGGCGGAACTATGTTCTAGACAGCTGTAAGCAGACATGCTGAGGGGCACTTCTGTGAAGTCTCTTAAAAGGATGAGCAAGTCCTCCTTCTGCTCGTCCTCCCTCTCTGCTTCGTAGAGCTCCCGGGCGACGACAGGGCTCAAAAAGTCATCTTGGACTGTGAAGGGATATGTTAAGAAAACAGAACAAAAGACAAAGAACGAGGTCCCTGATGATCTAGGAATAACCATACTAGCCTCTGGATTACAAACATGAAACTGGGGCTTTACATGACAAAACAACACAGTATTAAGCTATTTATTATTGTGTGGGGGACTTTAATTATATGCAGGGAAGGAGCACTGGTTGGCATAGGGGTTCCTCGTTGTGCTGAGTTCCTCAACGTCTGCAGTTCAAAACCAGAAGCAGCTCTGTGGGAGAAAGACAGGGCTTTCTAGTTCTATAAATAGAAATAGCTACATTCTTGGAAACTCACAGGGGCCATTCTCTCCTGTCCTGTGGGGCTGCTGTGAGTTGGCATTAACAGACTGGCAGTGAGTTCGGTTATGATATATAGGTAAAGCTAATATAGACTACCAATCTAAAAGTAATTTCTTAGGGCTTGATTAAGGGCAATGTAAGTGAGAGGAATTACTGAAACTCAAATGAAGGCTAACCATGCTTGTTAGACAAGAGGAAAGTAAAGGGAAGTAGAGGAAAGAACTAGGAGGGACAGGACATTTAGAGAGTTCTAAATAGAGGCATGTACATATGTAAATACAACTAGATACGATGATGGGGAAATAGATCTATGTGCATGTATTTATAGGTTTAGTATTAAGGTAGCAGATGGGACATTGGGCCGCTACTCAAGTAGTCCCTCAATGCAAGAACACTTCACTCCAATAACCTGGCTTTTCATGATGCTCACCTTCCTAACAAAATGGCTGAAGACAAAGGAGGTACATGAGCAAATGTGGTGAAGAAAGCTGACGGTGCCTGGCTATCAAAAGATACAGCCTCTGGGGTCTCAAAGGCTTAAAGATAAACAAGCAGCCATCTAGCTGAGAACCCACAAAGACCACATGGAAGAAGCACACCACTGTGTGTGATAATGAGGTGTCAATGGGATCAGGTATCAAGCATCAAGGAACAAAAAATCCTATCAATGTGAATGAGGCAGAGTCCAGAATGGGGACCCAAAACCTAGCTGTAGGCAACTAGACATCCCCTTACAAAAGGGTCTTGGGGAGGAAATGAGTCAGTCAGGGTGCAGTATAGTAACAAAGAAATATACAACTACTATTTCTTTTTTTTTTCAACTTCTATTTCTTTAATGCTTCCTCTCCCCCCACCCCCCACTATCATGAGCCCAATTCTACCTTACAAATCTGGCTAGATCAGAGGATGTACACTGGTAAAGATAAGAGCTGGAGACACAGGGAATTCAGGACAGATAAACCCCTCAGGACCAATAACGAGAGCAGTGATACCAGGAGAAGGTGGGGGGCAAGAGGGGAACCTAATATAATGTTCTACATATAACCCCTCCCTGGAGGATAGACAACAGAAAAGTAAGTGAAGGGATATATAGGTCAGTGTAAGACATTAATTTTTTATATAAATTATCAAGGGTTCATGAGGGAGGGAGGTCGAGGGAGGGAAGGGACAATGAGAAGCTGATACCAAAGGCTCAAGTAGAAAGCAAGTGTTTTGAGAATGATGATGGCAACAAATGTACAAATGTATTTGACACAGTGGATGCATGTGTGGGTTTTGATAAGAGTTGCACGAGCCCCCAGTAAAATGATTTAAAAAAAAAAAAGACTACCAATGGGGAGAGACTTCTAGAACTATGGAAATAGTGACCATGACATACTCTTTTTATATGCTCAAAAAATCTCACATTAAAAGCAGACCAAACAACAAATGATAAGAATCTATCATTTCTTAAAACTGCAGTATCACAAAGCAATTTTTAAAATCATCTTTCTCTTTAAGAGAAAGAACCACCACCTAGGGGGGGGAAATGAAAGAAAGAACATTTATATGTTCTTATGTTTATATGAAAATACCAGGGAGTGGTGACAAACTCTATGACCACTAAAACGCACATGGATAAGAACAACATACCAACAGCCACAAGGCAATCAGGGAACCGGTGTCCGGGAGAAGGCAACGGAGGGAAGCAACCTGGCATCAGCTGACCTGAAGGTCCCATCCAAGACCAGCTGGTCAGACGGAACACCTCCTAACATTGAGCCCCAGAGCTCCCTTGTAAATTAGAAGCTAACAGCAGAATAAAAACTGAACAGAATAAGAATGTTTAGATAAAGATACAATTCCAAAAAAAATTAATTAATTTTAAAAAAAGATTCAATTCAAATAAGATGAGATGGGAACAGAACCTAGAATTCTCAAAGCACAATCAGCCATTCTTCAAAATACTACCCTAAATTCGGAGATGAAGGGGGGGAAAGGGGAAACCAGTAGCAATGATCAACATACAGCCCCCTCTCCCCAGGGGGACAAACAACAGAAACATGAGTGAAGGGTGACAGCAGATGGTGTACGATATGAAAATAAAAACAACTTATAAATGATCAAAGCTTCACCAGGGTGGGAGGGGGGAAAGAGGAGCTGATACCAAGGGTTCAAGTAGAAAGAAAATGTTCTGGAAATGATAATGGCAACATATGGACAAATGTGCTTGATACAACTGATGCATGGATTGTAATAAGAGCTGTAAGACTCCCAATAAAATGATTTATTAAAATATTAAAAAATGTTTTAACTGTTTTCACATAAAAATGAGCAACTGAAAAATATCAAGGTCAAATGCCAGGGAGAGTTATCATAGGGAATAAGGAGCAAAATCACACCACTATACAATGCACCCCAGAAACATGTAAATAAAGAGTAAATCAAATAGATAACCTACCATTAAAAAAATCTATCAATTTATCACACCATAGTGGCTTGTATGTTGTTGTGATGCTGGAAGCATTATCACCAGTACTTCAAATCCCAGTAAAGTCACCTTTAGTGTATATGAATCAACCGAGCTTCCAGACTAAGAACAGACTAGAAAGAAGGAATAGGCTGTCAACTTCTGAGGGATTAGCCACAGAAACCTTACAAGTACCAGCAGAACAATGTCTAGTATTAAAAAAATAAAAACTCAAAACACATTGCCCTTGAGTTTATATCGACTCATAGTGACCATTTCAGACACAGGAGAACTACCCCTGTGAATTTCCCAGACTGTTTATGGGAGCAAAAAAGCCACCTCCCTTTTTATTTCCAGGGAAACAGCTGGTGGTTTTGAACTGCTGACCTTGCAGTTTGCAGCCCCATGCATAACCACTATGCCACCAGACTTACTACTGTGTCTGGTCTAGGGCCAGAAAAGGTTCTCAGGTTGAAAGGCCCAGAAAATACGCCTGGAAAAGAGCAGGCCTTCATAACGTGGATGATTCGAAGCTGGCGGGATCTTCACTTGCTGAGGGCCATGACTCAAATCAAGAAAAGACATCTGAAAACATCCATTAGTAACTGGAACATGGAAAGTATGAATCTAGAAGATCAAGACTAGTCAAAAATAAGACAGAATGCACAAAGATCGATATGCTAGACATTTGCAGGGTGGCCTTCAGTGGTATTGGCCATCTAAAGGGTGACGGTGGTGTGCTTGATCTACTGTGCATGGGACTGCCACTTCAAAAGGATGGCGTCTCATTCATCATCCGAAAGGACGTTTCAAGACCTCTCTTGATGTAGCAAAGATGCCACTTTGAAGACCAAGGTATGCCTGATCCAAGCCAGGATATTTTCAGTCATCTCCTATGTATGTGAAAACGATGCAATGACTAAGGAACATCAAAGAGAAACCGCTGCATTGGAATTAAGCCGTTGGTGGAGAACATTGAGAGTTCCATGATGAGAGGCAGGAGAATGAACAAATCTGCCTTCCATGAAGTCAGATGCTTCTTAGGGAGACTCCATCTCATGTACTTAGGAATTCTGTACGTGGGAAAAGAGCCTGCTTGGGAAAACCTGGGATCTAGGAACAGGAGGAAGACCCTCCACACGAAGTCTTGACCCCCGTGCCGGCACAATGGACCCAAACGTGAGAACAAAGACCTGGGCAGTGTCTCTTTCCCATGGAGCACAGTCATGAGGGCTCACAGGAAGAGAGCAGCACGGAGTCATTACGTACTCTGATGATGTCAAATATAAGAAGTAAAAGTGCTCACCTAACTCACAGTAATTTCTTTTAACAATAGTCAATGTAAAAGGAAATGTCATTGTTCTCAGTAATTATATTGCTGGTAGTAGCATTAGTATTGTTAGTCTATCTGTGAGAGTGACATAAAACAAGTGGGTACATCTAGTACAACCTAACTGAATCCTTGAGATAGATACACATCATATGGAAAACATACAACTTGTATGTCTCTTACATATAACAAGTAATAGATTACCTACAGCTTGGTCATGCTGTACTTCAATATGAAGTGTCAGTCTGCACTTGTGAGGTATGCTATCGTAGCTAAACTGACATGCATAAGCCAAAACACCAACAAGCATTAATTCAAAACTTTGCCCCAAAGAAGACGTTCAGAAATTATGACAACCAAATGCCAATGAGTATCCACTGTACTCAGGGTCTTCAAAGACCAGGTTCAAGATCAGGGCTTCCCGGGGGAAAGGTTGATTCCAGACAATGGTGGGGGGGCAGTATGTAACAAGACAACATGGGTCCTTTTGTCATGCCACTAAGAAGCTTTCAGGACGATCGGGGTTCGGGAGCCAACTCCAAGGAGTTCTCCTCATCTGTAAGGAAGGGGGTGATGAAGAACACCCTGCCCTACCTGTGTCCGACCTACTCCTCTCCCTCCTCTTCATAGATCAGACAAGTCAAGCTTGAAACCCATATTTCAATTCAGACATTCACAAGAAAGTCTGGGAAACAACTGACCTTGAAAACTGGAGGTCAACTAGAGGGGGGAAATCATGTGTTCACTCTGTCAGCCCTATATCACCTGCCCCAGGGTGTAATCAGTGGAATGAGGGGCACTGGGTAACATCTCTATAAAAATATTCTAATATTTGTTTTAAAAAACAGAGGACTCAAATATCACATTTGTAGCCCCAGTGAAATAAAGAACCTAGGCCTGGAGTGTCAACCAGCCGCTGACAGCACAGGAAGAGCTTCTCTGAGGATCAGGTGTCTCCTGACGAAAGAACAGATGGGTAGAACTCCAAGCCCCTCAAGGCTTTCAAAGGGATCAAGTGTAAATCTAATTAGGCCTTTGGCGACAGTGACCGATCTGCAAACATCATGAGGCACTGTTAAACTGTACCTGGACACTCTACAGGTCAAACGTTACCCAGTCTTTAGGAGATGGACTGTAAGGAAAGGGATGATGAAGAACACCCCTGTGCCCCATGTGTGTCCCACCTACTCCTCTCCCTCCTTTAACCCCAGACAAATATATAATATATATTAGTCTTTTGATGATGGCACACCATCATCCAACCAAATTGGGGTGGCAGGTGGGGTTTATTTCCTTGTTTGCAAGGTCAGCAGTTCCCAACTACTGACTCGGGAGAGAGGCTCCAGGAAGAGGTCCAGTCTCAGATGCCCAGTTCTCCCTGGCTCTCTGGGGTGGCTGAGTGAGCATCAACACACTGGTGATGCGTTTCCTTTACTTGTTGTTCGGTTGTGACGTCTAGCTTTTAACAACTGTAAATAAAGCTGCTATAGGCAAAACAAAAATTACTTGTTTAATTGGATGATACAAACAGCATCTCTCACACTCCACTTCATCAGGTTGAGTCAGACTCTCGACTCTGGCAACCTTACACGGATGAGCTAGAACTGCCCCCCACCCCACACCCCCACCCCCAGGAGGAGGGGTGTTCCTGTGACTGCATCTGTTGATGGGGCTTTCTGCAGAGCATCCGCTAGTGGCTTCAAACTGCGGACCTTGCAGCTAGCAGCCCAATGCAAAATCCACTGCCCCACCCCACCTCCCAGGGCGCCTATTAGCCTTGAGGGATGATCATTCAGGCAGAAAGAGCTATAAAGAAGCAGAGAACCCACCCCACTGGGCTCCAGCTCACAAAGCAGAACTAGTCTTCTGAGTTCCTCCACATCTTTAAGGGAGCAGTCCACCTCCTCCATCCCCCTTGGAGCACTGACAGGTTTAAACTCGCTGCCCTTGCAATCCACTGCCCACCACTTAACCCATGACGCCACCTCTCCAGGGTTCCTTAGAAAGAAGCATAAAGAAGCCATGATTGTAAAAGCCAGGATAAAGGTGGCTTCCCCAGCAAGGCAAGCATGCTTCTCCCAGCCTTATTTGGCAGATGCAATCACAGAGCCCTTCCCCATGGGCAGGTGCCCCTCTGAGTCTTGGAAAGAAATACAACTACACAGCCTGCTCGAATCCATCGACCCCACCCCTCACCCCTTCCCACCCAATTCATCCTACAGGCCATTTCCCAGAGTGTGGGGGTTAGCTGCTCTGAGCCAGTCCGCCCGTCATGGCGACCGGATGGAGTATTACGGCCCAGTCCTTCATCGTCCCCATCATCTGACTGCTGTAACCTGCTGGGTTCTCTCTAGCTGGTTTTTGCAATAGATACTCGAGCCTCTCTTTAGAGTCTGCAGGCTCAGTTGCAACCAGCTGAGCAGCGTGGCATCGCCCAAATCCCAGTGACAGACAGGTGGTGAGTCCGTGGGAGGTGCGCTGGTCAACCAATGAATCTGTTCTCCTACCTGAGAGGAGAGGGGTCTAGTTTTGAGCCACCACTGGGCCTCCTTACGATGACCCCCCCCACCACCACCCCTGATCAATATGTGCTTGTGATAATTCCCTCATTTTTTATTAAATACAGTAAAAATCCTATTGCTTGGTTGTAAAGATTGCCTACCTAAAGACGTTAGTAATGCTAAGCTTCATGCGCGGCCCAACCCTCGCACCGACGCTGTCTCCTTGGAGCCCAATACTGGATCTGACAATGAATCTAGAAGATGACCCCATGCTCTCCAGGTGACAATCAGAAAACCCAAGTCTTTTGTGCTCAGCCTGCCCTCTCACCTCTGCCTCCATCACTCCTAGTCCCTCCCTCTCGAGGAACCCCGTGCCCCACCAAGCACACACCCCAACCAACATCCCATGCCCTGTACTGTGCCTGGTCATACCCTCTGTGTCTTTTACAACTGTGTCATTTTAGACTGCTTCCTCCTTACAAATCCTTCTAGGATGGAATCCAGGCCCTTCCCTCCCAAACCCTTTCCTAATGCCATTTACCTGGAGAGCCTAGACTAGGGGCCCCAGTGGATTAGCTCTCTGCCATCACGGGACACTGCTGGGACCCACAGTTTTGAGAAGGTTGGGAGCAAACCATCACCTGGTTGGAACAACGTAAGGGGAAGCCTTTGCCACTGATCTCTGTGAAAACACCTGCTTCTTTACATTGGGTTAAGGGGAGGCTCAGGGAAAAAAGGAGGAAGAACCCTGTGGGCGGAGTCAGACTGGCGCTGGGCGGGGCAACAACAGTCCTCCATTCTGCCACACACTGGGTCGCTGTGAGTCGGAGACACTTCATGGCAGCTAATGACAATACGTGGGATCCAAGAGACCACAGAAGCTTGAGAGATGCAGCAGGCACCTTGACAGACAGGGAGTTTGTGTGAACGGGGGGAGGAGAACGCAGGGTGGAGATGTACAAGTCAGAGGATGACCTCGCTGGCTGCGGAAGGGCACCTGTGGAAATGGCTGAGGTTGGCAGGTGCTTGCTGGGCGTATTCTCAACAGCCGAAGAAGGGATGGACACATCACCTCCACTGGGACCTGCAGGCCCCTCGCCTGAGCGTCTGGCCTCTCGTGCACTTCATTCCCTCTAAACTTAAAGCGCTGAGACCTCTGGCTGTGGACGTCCCAGCAGCCCGGGCCTGGCACGGCAGCCACTCCAGAATGACCACATCACAGACTACCGGGTCTTGGCTGCAGCTCTGCTGCCGACTAATTTTAATCGCTCTTTCTCAAAGGTCACGAATATTTTTGGACCTCTTAGCGCAAGCAGATCGCGGGCAGACTCGATGTACGTCGTTTCCAGTTGGCAAAGCCCTTCCTTCCCCAGCACCCCAGGCCAAGGTGCAGGGTTTTCATCCACATCACTTTCCATGGGCCTTTTTTTTTTTTTTTTTTGTCGGTCTGGTTTTCCTAATTGGCAAATGATATGTAAGTACTAGAAGGTTGTGTGTCAGCAATTATATTTATACTGAAAGCTTAAAAGCTTACTCTCCGAAGGGAAACGGCAATTCATTAAAACGGCCCTCCCCCATCTGCCATTACTCTGGCCAAAGGGAAATGAATTGGCTCCACGGTAAGGGACCAATTAGCTGCTTGAGCAGGATTTGTGGCCAAGACCAGATGAAGGGGGCACCAGAGATGATCTCCCTTCTTGTTGTTGAAGCTCGGCCTCAACTCTGTGCAGTGCTGCCTCATCCCCAGGGAAGGGCGGGGGCAGCCAAGCTTGAGGAGAGGCCAGGCAAGCAGCAAGCAGTCCTTCCCGTGGTCGGATGTTTTACCTCGGCTCTCCACATTGACCCAGGAAGACCCACCATGGGCTGGGCACATGCAAAGGAAGCTGGGACTTAACTGCCCCATGCAGAGTGTATGCCAGCTCCGGCCTAAGTCCCTGACATGAATTAGCCGAATTCACCTCTCCACGTTCCTTTGATTGCCTCACTCCACAGGTGAGAAAGACAGGCCAGAAGAAGGTATGTGATGTGCTCGGGGCAGAGGAGGAGCCAGGGGGTGAACCGGGCTAACGTTGCTACATCCACCCTCCACGGCCACTCCCAGCACCACACGCCAGGAGCTATGATAGATGCCGGACATGTTCCATCTACTCTGGGGATAAAGAAGCCATACATCAGTTTCCCTTTCAGATGGTGGGGAACGGTCTCAGGCAGAGCGCGGGGCTTGAGCGGGAGTCGGTGAACAGGGGGAGGGTACACACACAAGATGTGGAACCACGTGATCTGTCTGGCGTACTCCCAGCAGTCCTCCAGCCGAGGGAAGATGGAAGGCAGCAAGCGTGCTGTCATCTCGTCCAGCCCCGCAAGCCTAACTATGCGATGTACACTAGGAACAGCCAAGTGACCTACCATGTCACACAGCCACACAGCTACCAAGAGGCAGATACCCTTTGGGCTGTGACCTTGAATTTGATAAGGCTCCAATTCCTTCAATTTGCTGTCATCCACAGCATCTTCTAGAGCAGCGCTTATCAACCTCTGGGTCTCAACCCCTTTGGGGTTCAGAGGACCCTTTAACAGTAGAAAAATCACAGTCATGAAGTAGCTAGGAAAATAATTTTATGTGGGGTCACCACATGAAAGGGTGGCAGCCTTAGGAAGGTTGAGACCACTGGTCTATGGGACCACCTCACTCCTGTGAAGAGGCTTGCCTGAGCAAGGCCTACCTCAACCTGGGCTAAGGATCCCCTTTCTACATGACAAGACACCAACCCTGAAGTACCTGCCCAGGGGCAGGGAGCCTAATGCTTGCCCAGAAGAGACTCAAACTTGAGCAATAATCTCCTCTTCCTATAGATTCCATAACCCCTGTCCCTCCAGGCACAAAATGCCCGCCATGGTCTCTCCCTCCCCAAACCTATTCCGTGGAAAGGATCTGACCTCGCCCTGCCGTGGCCAATGCCGATGACAGGGAAGCAGCCTCTCCCTGCAGGGCTGACATCATCGTGGGATCCAGGGGTGCCCAGTGGGAGATTCTCCAAGGACAAGAAATGCAAGCCTGACTGAAATCCGAGTTCTGGGATTTTCACCTCCAGTCCCTTATCCCCCGCTCTCTGTGGTTGTGGCTGCTAGGTCCCACCCACTGGGTGCCAACTTACGCAACAGAAAACAACACTGCCGGGCCCCGCGCCATCCTCACCCTTGTGTTGTTTGAGCCCGTTGCTGCAGCCACCGTGTCCGTCCATCGTGCCGAGAGTCTTGCTCTTCCTTGCTGCCCTCCACTTTATCCAGCATGTTCCGCTTTCCAGGGTGTGGTCTCTCCGGAGGCCCTGTTCTCGCCGCCATCCTTGCTCCTGAGGAAGCGTTCGGGATTACTTCTCCCAGGGCAGATTTGTTTGCTCTTTTGGCAGTCCGGGGGACCTGCAATATTCTTCACCAGCATCAAAGTTCAAACACGGCCAACAGTGATGGGAACGAGGAAAGGAAGCTAGGGCAGTCACATGGAGGGGAACCCTCGACCCTTCCAAGCTGGCTTTATGAGTTGCACATTATTGATCCATGGGTTCCACATTCGCATTCAGTCCTTCTATAAATTCCTAGTACATGGCTACTGCCTGTCCCAGAGAGTACTGGTTCACTTCTGACTCCCCTCTCAGAACGTTCAAGAGGTGAGAAATCACGCCAGCTGTGACGCCCTTATGTCCTCTGCTGGATCAGTCACTCGGGTCAGGAGTTTGGGTTGTCTGTTTCTTAAGTTTCCATTGTGAGCT
>PVJH01047787.1:0-11120 GCA_004026705.1 Nesogale talazaci | reverse complement strand
AAAGGATGGAGTCACTTGGAAAGGAAATGTCCTGTTTTGTGCATGTTAAATCTTCGCCCTCCACGACATCCCTCGCTGATCCATAGGCCTACAGGGGAAAACACTGGACTGGAGAGACCGTGTAGGAATCGCGCCCAATTTGACGCCACCACACTGAGGCAAAATAATAAGGGCGTGCAACAGGACAGCAAGGGGAGCACAGCAAGGAAGTCCTGAGGAAGTACCAAAAATAGAATTGGGGGCTGAGCCCCGGTGGTGTAATGGTTGTGCGCAGAACTGCGGCCCACTGGGACGGAGGTGCAATTCCAGCAGAGGGGCTCGGTCTCCTACTCCCACCACCGGAGAGCAGTGATGCCCTCCCCCCGCCAAAAAAAATAGAATTGGGGGCCAGGGCACGGCATCCCAACAGACTCAACCAGAAAACACTCCTAAAAGTCAACAAATAGACCTTGAACTAGTTACAGGCTTTTCTTTTTGTGTTGCTTTTTGTTTTGTTTCGCTCTGTCTGGTTTTGTGCTTATTACTATTTCTGCAGGTCTAGGTAAGATAGGCGGGATAAACAATCTGGAGGAGAAAATGAGGCCTACGGTCCTGGGGGGTATGTGGGAGAGGGAGGTGTGGGGAAAAGGAAGTGGGTATTAACAAGCCCAGAGACCAGGGAATGAGAGATCCAAAATTGGTGTCGAGGGTGTAAGAGGTCTGGTAGGGCTTGATCAAGGGCAATGTAACCAAGAGGAATTACTGAAACCCAAACGGAGGCTGACCATGATAGTGGGACAAGAGGAAAGTAAAAGGAAATGAGAGAAAAGAACTAGGAGGCAAAGGGCATTTATAGAGGTCTAAATACAGGCACTTATATAGATCAATGAGCATATATTTATAGGTATATTAAGGTAGCAGTTGGACATTGGACCTCCACTCAAGCACTTCCTCAATACAAGAACACATTGTTCTATTAAACTGGTATTCCATGATGCTCTCTAGCCTGACATGATTGCTGAAGACAAACGTGTGCATAAGCAAATGTGGTGAAGAAAGCTGATGATGCCCAGCTTTCAAAAGATATAGCATTGGGCTGAGCCCCGGTGGCGTAGTGGTTGTGCACGGGACTGCGACCCACTGGGATGGAGGTTCGATTCCAGCTCCACGGAGCAAAGGCTGGGCCTCCTACTCCCACTACCTGAGGGCAGTGATGCCAAAAAAAAAAAAAAGGATATAGCATCTGGGGCCTTAAAGGCTTGAAGGTAAATAAGCAGCTATCTAGCTGAGAAGCTATAAAACCCATAAGGAAGAAGCACATCAGCTTGTGTGATCATGAGGTGTGGATGGGATCAGTTACCGGGCAGCAAAGTACAAAAAATCCTATCATTGTGAATGAGGGGAATTGTGGAGTAGGGACCCAAAGCCCATTTGTAGGCAACAGGACATCCCCTTACAGAAGGGTTTCAGGGAGAAGAGCCAATCAGGGTGCAATGTAGCAACGATGAAATACACTACTTTCCTCTAGTTCTTAAATGCTTTCCCCCCACTATCATGATCCCAATTCTACCTTACAAATCCGCGTAGACCAGAGGATGTACACTGGTACAGATAAGAACTCGAAACACGGGTTGAGCCCCAGTGGCGTAGTGGTTGTGCGCGGGACTGCGGCCCACTGGGTCAGAGGTTCAATTCCAGCACTGGGGCTGGGCCTCCTACTCCCACCACCGGAAAAAAAAAAAAAAAGAACTGGAAACACTGGGAATCCAGGACAGAAAAACCCCTCAGGACCAGTGTTAAGAGTGGTGATACCAGGAGGGTGGAGGGAAGATAGGGTAGAAAAGGGGAACCGATTACAATGATCTACATATAACCCCCTCCCTGGGGGATGGACAACAGAAAAGTGGGTGAAGGAAGACATCAGACAGTGAAAGACATGACAAAATAATAATAATTTAAAATTATCAAGGGATCATGGGGGAGAGTGGGGAGGAAGGGAAAAAATGAGGAGCTGATACCAAGGACTCAAGTAGAAAGCAAATGTGTTGAGAATGATGAGGGCAACACATGTACAAATGTGCTTGACACAATGGATGGATGTATGGATTGTGATAGGAGTTGTACAAGCCCTCAATAAAATTATTTTTAAAAAATGATACAAAATATATGTCTTCTATCATCAATATCGGTCCTCTCTTCTCTTTCAAAGAGACACTTGTCTGACATTCATGCTTCAGTGTCTTGGTGTTCTTTTTTTCGCTATTCTCTGGTCCGTCTACCCACTGGACTCAGGGTAAGGGACTTGTGAAGGGAGGCTTCGCAAACTGCTACTTCCTTTAGGGGAGGTAAAGGTGGCAGGTTTGTTCCTGTTTGTTTATTCTTAGATTCTTGTTTCAACAAATCCACAACCTCATGAGATTCAGGAGCTTTGTCTACCCTCCAATTTTCGCAAAGTAAGAAACCACTTACTTTTCCCTCATTGTCTACTGCTTAGGTCACTGGTTTCTCTGCTTGAAGCACTGTCCTCATTAGAAGCCTCTATGCACTCACACCATACTCTCTCACAGGTAGCTCTCGCTCTCTTCCTGTGCGACTTCTGGAAGTTGCAGCAGTTGCTCAGGCAGCTCCATACATCCATAAATGCTCTGGATATTTCAGTGTATCTAGGACTTTGCTTACACCACTCTGAGTCAGCCCCAGGCCTTCCTTCAAGCTGCTCAAAATAAATCTCAAGTCGACATTCTACTCGAATGAAAATTTTAATTATATTTTACATTTACCAAGTTCCAGAGTTTAAATATTAAAAGTACTTGCTGAAGTCTTTATTAGTATCCAGCTTTTATTATGGCTTAAAAAATAAACAAATCTAAAACAAAAAAAAAATCTTAAAAGTGCATATAGTAAAGTTAAGGGATATTAGAGGCAAAACATTCCCAGTAATAAACTAGTCAGTTGAACACAGCTTCAAGAGCCCTGGTAGCATAGTGGATTTCACACTGGGATGCTAACTGTAAGGTCTGCAGTTTGAACCCACGAGCTGCTCTGAGGGAGAAAGATGAGGCTTTCTGCTTTCGTAAAGACTGACAGCCTCCGAAACCCAAAGGGACAGTTCTACTCTACTCTATTGGGTCCCTGAGTCCGAAACAATTTAATAGCAGTTGAATCTGGTTTTGATATAAAGGTTCAGGTCAGAAAATTGTCAAATTCATTTGGGGGAAATTATATTTTAAAATGAGAAAAATTTAAGTATGACACCACATTATTTTAAATCGCTTGATTTAAATCTTCAGTATTTATTTTATGTGCTAATTCCATGAAAACAGGTTCTAGTCTAATAATTGTTAAGACAGTCGCAGACAAGATATAAAAAAGAATTCCATCCTGGTTAACAAAAACTGTTTTCACATACCAGAACTAGAACTAGAATTAGACCAGAACTAGAAATTCCTGCTCCCTACCCAGAAGCCAGAGTAGAAAAATAAATCCCCAGATGAGAAGCAAGGAGCAAGTCCCACTGCAACTCAGAGTACAGAGTGCACACTGGGGAACATCCACCTTCACTCCTGGAGCAAAGCACTCGGGAAACAGGGACTGAATCCTGTGAAAAGCTGATTCAGGTTGAGAGGCCCTGGGTCCAAGGAAGAGCCACAGACACTGGAGTTACAGACAATGACAGACTCCCCCCACATAAAGGAGCAAAGTCTTCAAGAGTGTTTCTCCTGAAATAACAAATACATTCAGAGAGTTCATTCCATTTCTTCAAAACAACATGATGCGGTGCTCAATCTTCAACTATGCCTGGTGGGACCAGAGAAACCGGTCACATTTTTCAAGCATGCTTTGTATCAAGGCTCTGAAATGCCAAACAAAGCACAACACAAAATTAGTGGTCACTGTTCATTTTTCATAGAAAACTTAAATAAAACTCAGAGAATTCCAGGATTCAAAATTGACTGAGAAAAGTAGGTATTTGGTCCCAACCAGCCTGAATCCGTGTCTTTTGCCCATGGTTGTAATGAAATACCAATCTTTTCCCGTAACAGGGAGGTCTTAGTCCTCTTATCTGCCAGTGAGGGATGGGAAATGGACTCTCTCCACAGTCCCATCCACTCTTGACAGTCAGTGAGGTTTTAGGGTCTTCAACACCTATGGAGAGGGCATCACTGACAGGTATTACCTCTGCCTTTTCTCAGCAATCCTCAGGATATCGCAGGTTCTTGTAAACCTCTCGGATAATTCAAGGGTCAAGCCACATTCCTGGAGCAAAGACCAGGCCCGATCTGGGCCCATCGCCTTAGCTAACAGGAGAGCCACATTCTCCACATCGATAGGGGAAGGCACATCTCCGAGGTGTCCATTCGGTGACTCCTGGGAGGCTGGCCTCGTGCTCTTGTTCTGTACAAGCTGTAAGAGAAACTTCCATTCTCCCAGCGTCTCTGGACTCCAACCTGCACACAAACAGACACAGGGTTGGCTCTGATGGTGCTTACTCAGTAAATTGCTGGAATATAGGAGAAGATGATCCAAGCTATTTGTGAGCCAATCGAACATAAAAGCAAAAACATATTCCAGAGCAGACTCTAACACCAGGGTGACTTCTGACCACACTGAATAAATAGTTCTCAAGAGCGGGAAGTCACATAATTCGCGTGGACACTCTTTGCTGTTACTATTGTGTGCCACAGAGTGGATTCTGATTCACCGTGGCCCTAAAGGACAGAGAAACCCATTCTATAAGGTTTCCCAAACTATAGCATTGCCACAAGGAGAGCCCCACCTCTTTAAAGCAGCTGGCAGGCTTGACCAGCCAATGAAGATCATGTTCTAAAATTGATTGTGGTGATGAATGCGTTAACTCTTTTTGATATATTTAAACCACTGAATTGTATGCCAATCACGTAAAAAAAAAAAAATGACAACAACAAAAAAAAGGAGGTATTATATTGTAAGCTTAAAAATATAAACCAGGGCTGAGCCCCTGTGGCATAGTGGTTGAGTGCAGGGCTGCGGTCCATTGGATTGGCGGTTCAAATCCAGCAGCAGCTCTCCAGGAGCAAGGTTGGGTAGCTTCCACAACCACCAGAGGGCAGTGATGCCCCCCCCGCCAAAAAATGTAAACCATTTCTATCTTAAGGTTCCCGACTATTTTCAGAAATGTATGCATTTTCTATCCCTCTACTACTACAAAACCATGTGCCCCTCTTCTCATGTTACTTAGGAAACAAAGACGATTTCAGCACTAAGCTACAGTGTCAATCCTTAAAGTTCAGATGGTTTCCTTGGTCTGCCTCAGATTTCCCTCTCCCTGGCCAGTGTGGTCCACACTGCTGGTATTGATCTGTGGTTGTTGCTGGGCTGAGATGAACAAAAGAGGCCAAGACCCCTACCTGAATGCAGGCCAGACTCCCACATTCTTGACGTCTGTGTGGCAAGTCCCAGTGTTCTCATTAACATCTTTTACTTTAATTTACCTATAATCCACTTATCATACAATTCAAAGTTCAATCACATCAAAGAGTTGTATACCACAATCAAGTTTAAAACATTTTCTTAGTCTTGTATTCATGGTTATTAGTTCCCCATTTCCCCCAACCTCTCCTGCCACCCCCCTAAGGAATCATCAATGCAGTTACTGTCTCATAGATGTCCTTATCCTGCATTTCACAGACAGAAAAACATACAAAACACAACTAACAACAACAACAATATAAAACAAAGAGAAATCTCAAGCAACGAAGAAATGAACAATATTGAAAACTTAAAAAAATTTAAACTGAGTCAAAAGGGAGATCAAAGGCTAAGGTATTAAATGTTAACCTAACTACATCTACAATAAGCCACTTTCCAAAGTCCTCTGCACGACAGCAAGGCTATTCACATCTTGGTCTGTGCCGACCGCCATTTTACCTGTGATGGCCTGATTTAAGAGGAAAAAAACATGTATCTAAGTAACCATGAAGGTGAGGGAGCTTCAACATTTCTCCATTTAGGATCATCATAATTATCTCTTTATACCTGATGCTCTAGGAAAAGACAACAGGCCCATGGAGGGAAAAGAAGCTGAGAATAGGCGCTGGAGACAGCTCCAGCACTCACTACCTGTCTGAGTGGAGGCAAATTAACTTTCCTGGGTCCCCATGCAGACATCTGTAAAAGAGGAATACACACTGCTTCTCTGTCCGGCTTCTTTATGCGAGCAGTCAGCTCTATCCTTCTCCCAAGCAGAACTGCTGGGTTTGAACCATGGACGTGTGGTGAGCAGCCCATTGCTTACTGATGGCCTCCCCAGGGCGCCTTCCTCCGTCTGTCTGTCCATCTGTCCATCTCCCAAGGACTCATCCTCTCATTGAAAACAGCAGATGAAGGGCTGAGCCCTGGTGGCGTAGTGGTTGTGTGCGGGACTGCAGCCCACTGGGACGGAGGTTCAATTCCAGCAGTGGGGTTGGGCCTCCTACTCCCACCACTGGAGAGCAGTGATGCCCAAAAAAAAAAAAAAAGAAAGAAAGAAAAGAGCAGATGGGGAGTGTCTGGTATGTGTCCTCATTACAGACAGCGGTTGCCTGTAGTTGTACTGCTGGTTGCTTTCACGCCCCAGCAAGTGTTACCAACCTTGGCACAACCATAAGGAGCGGTTCTGCTCTACACACGTGGGGTCACCACGAATCAGAATCAACTCAGCAACTCACAGCAGCACAGCAAGAACAATAACCAACACCATAATCTGTCGGTTGGCCAGAAGTACATACACAGTCATTAAATCTTACCTTGTTCCTTTATCGAAACATCGGAAGTGGTTTCTACGTACTACACCCACGAGTAACCCATTGAGACAGACCTACCTTCCATCAGACTCATGTCATCGAGGTACACAATGTTAGTGAAGGCCTCTCTTCTTTTCTCCAGCTCCAAACAGAGGGTTAGGTATCCAGGCCAGAAACTTGAAAGAGACCAAGTGAAGAAAGGGGAAAAGGTGGCAAATTCCTCTAGAGCTGTGCTCTCCAAATTCAGAGGCCACTGGCCACAGGTGGCTATTTAAGTTTGAATGTAAATTTATTAAAATGAAATAAAATTTCAAAGTCAGCACTTCAGTTGAACTATCTGTCCGTAGTTCAGGTCCTTTAAGGCTAGCATACTGGACAGCACAGAAGAATATTCTCGTTATCATGAAGGTTCTAGTATACACCTAGCATCTAAAAGTGTTTATGAAAAAACACCAGTGATGAACAAATAAGAGCTATCTATGGCTAAACGCCAATCATATTCATAACAATTTAAGACTCAAAGTTAAGTCTGTGTATTACTTCTCCAAATTTTATGCAAACCTTGGAAGTTTTGCTTGACTATCCTCTCTATTTTCAGTTACCACAGCCAATACCAAAACAAGTCCCACAGCACCTCTCTGAAACGCTTCTTTACCCTGCTCTCTCTGCCATCATCGGAATCAGCAATTCACTCGCACTCGAAAAACCACAACGGCTGCCCGGCTGGTCTTCCTATTGCCCTTCCTTCCTGTGTGACCCCAGAAATGCTCTCCCAATCAAGCATCAGTGTGGTCATGCCATGTGCTCTCCTCTAAGGGTCTCGGACCAGACCAGATGTTAAGTCAATTCTGACTTGTGGAGACCCCATAGGTTTTCAATAACTTTTTTGTTTTTCAGAGTAGACTGTTAAGTTTTTATCTGAATTATCTCTCCAAAACCAAACTCACTGCCATTAAGTTGGTTCTGACTTATAGGGACCCTACAGGGCAGGATAGAACTCTCCCTCTGAGTTTCAGAGACTGTAACTACGTAGGAGGAGAAAGTCTCATTTGTCTCCAAGGTGGGGCTGGTTGTTTTGAACTGCTGACCTTTTGGTTAGCAGCTCAATGAGTAACCACTATGCTACCAGGGTAATCTCTGAGGGGACTCAAATTGCCAACCTTGTGACTAGCAGCTGAGCACTCAAGGATAAAAGGCCTCCGCTGCTAAATTCCTGTTTCTCAAGGTCCTGCTTGATCTTTTAACTCATCACCTTCAGAATCAAGAAGCATCTCAAGGACCCCTGCACAAAAGGGAGCCTTGGTGTCATGGTTACGAGTTGGTCTGTGAACCAATGGGGCTTCAGCATGAAACCACCAAGCGCTCCTCAGGAAAAAGACGAGGCTGTCTACCCTCGTGGAGTTAAGGAAACCTTCAGGGACTCTTCCAAACTTTTCCAAAAGGGTGCCAAGAGTCAGACTTGATGTCAGCGAGTTGTTTTTGCTTTAACCAGCACACACTAGGCCCTATGAAGTGAGAGAAGACACAGGTTCCTATCTCCAAAGGTGATAAAATCACCTCACCAAGTAATAAATAACCGACTACCCACAAAACACTGGGTGGACCAGAAGTCAAGTGACAGTGCACTGGGAGGAATAACATGGATGAGTGGACACGAAATGTGTATCTAAACTGTCTAGCATCAAGCTGACAATCCGCTCTCTGTAAACCTTCACTTAAATCACAATAAAAAGTTACAAGACAAAGGCATCACATGACTGAATCATAAACAGGATCGGTTTCTCAATCCCCGACTCTTGCTACCGCTCTCACCTGGCCTCCTCTTCCTCCTGACTCCTTCACAAATCCAAATCCCACCTGGCCTTCTGGGCTTACTAATTCCACTAGGTCTCCTTCTCCCCGGGGCCCTCCTCTGTGGTTCTGTCCAACCCATTCCTTTCTCCGCAATTTTAACAGGGATCATAGCATCTGGCGCTTAGTTGACTACCACCTACAAGCTTGACGACCCGGGCTAGCCACTGGGCCAAAGGGCAAGTAGGGGTGGGCCAGAGTCAAGGTCTTCACACAAAGAAAAACGATGCACAAAATTCAAAAGAAAACAAGTGTTTACTATTACTTGAAACAAAAAGGTACTTTTCCTTCCGTGTAGCAGTGAGTGTTCCCGGTGATAAAGCTCACTCATTCATGCCCTCAGCTGAAGAGTGAGTGGCTCTATTGCCCTCAGCCCCTTGGAGAGTCCTCACTTACCCGGCACACCTGCAGAGGTCGGTCATTTTCTCTTTGGTTGCGAAATCTGCAGGAAGCTTAATTAGATGAAGGATCAGCTGAGAGTAGCCCCAAGAAAGTAAGTGTGAATGAGGCCTGTGAAGGGAGAAATACCAGTATATGAAAGGGGAAGTGAACCCAAAACGTGAGCCCAAGTCTGCCAATAGGTGCAAATAGTTCGAATGTATTCACTTCATTATGGAGGGTGCCTGGTGGCATGAAGGGTTAAACACTGGACTGCTAGCCACAAGGCTGGCGGTTCAAATCCACCAGCTCCTCTGTGGGAGAAAGATGAGACTGCCTTCTCAAGTAAAGAAGCCCTAAAGCAGTGGTTCTCAATCTTCCGAATGCCAAGACCCTTTAAAACTCGCCCATGTCACTTCTTGGAAGGTAAACCCAAAGCAGAGCTGGGAAGTAACCATTCCCACTCCCCTCAAATTCCGGGGGTTAAAAACCAGACCCACCCCTACCTGGGATACCCTTCATCATCCACAGTGCTTGTGCGTGGCGGAGCCTCGTGCGACACTGCCAAATGCAGCCAATCCACTCTGACAGACTCTGGTTGGAGAAGGGACTCCAGGAAATAGGGCCTCAAGGAAAAATGAGAGGAAACATCAACCATCTTCAAATGACATAGGAAACATAAAGTGTGGGTTGTAGCAAAAGAAAATTTTATTGTGGGGTCAATATAATGGAAAAATTAACTAGAAGACTGTCTAGAAACACTGGTGAAAATGCATACTTGTGTGCCGAGATAAGAAGGGCAGTGGCAAAAAGCAGCGGAATGGAAAGCGGTGCAGCAAGGGGGAAGCATGGAAAGAACGAGAGAGTGGGAAGTCGCCAGGCTAAATAACCAAGGTGCACAGGTGTTCACAGTCACAAAGAGCCCAGGACTAAGGCAGAGTAGGAACTGAAGTCCCCTGATAAAAAGCTGGAATGTCATGAATAAAAAGATGGAAGTAAAATTCCACAAGGAGGTTGGCAGTGTGGGATTGCACAAAAACTGAGGGGTTCAAGTACACCAGCGGCTCTGCATGAGAAAGACAAGACTTTGCAGTCCCACACAGATTTAAGGCGCAGAAACCCACAAGGCAGTTCTGCTCTGTCCTACAGAGTCCCCTGTGAGTCAGAATCGACCGACCGGGAGGTAGTGTGTTTCAGCTGTAAGCACCGTGGTGAAGCAGCAGGCTATTTTTACCCTGATGACCTGAGAGGCCCTGAGGTGAAGGGGAGCGTGGTGTCTACATGGTTATAGCATGTGCTGAGACTGTCAACGAAGGGCAGACGACCGCTCAGATGCCTCCAGCCCGTAGCAGCGAACAGTTCAGAAGGTTACAATTGCTAATAAAAGGAAAGTAGTGGGGCTGAGGCCTGGTGGCGCAGTGTTTGAGTGCGGGACTGCGGCCCACAGGGTTGGCGGTTCAAATCCAGAAGCAGCTCTCTAGGAGCAAGACTGGGCCTCCAACTCTCACCAGAGAGCATGGATGCCCCCCCCCCCCACCCCCAAAAAAAGGAAAGTAGCATCCAATTCAAAGAAAGGGACCAAAACACAGCTTTATGCCTTCAAATCAGTTCTGACTGACAGTGATACTGTAGAACCCAGCAGAGCTGCCCCTGTGGTTTCCCAGGATGGATATCCTCATGGAGACAGGCCATCTTGTTAAGCTCCCTCCACCGCTGAGTGCGAATCACTGACCTTGAGGTCCAGCAGCTCAACGCTAGCCCACAACAGCACCAGGGCTTCTTAAAGAGAGACAGAAGAGGCTGTGAATATGCTGTCTTCTCACCTGTGATCTTCGGGCCTTGATTTCACCAGGCTGTCTAAGTAGGCCAAAAACTGAGCACGATGATGACGACAAAGTTGCATAATATCCGAAGGCAAAATGGATGGGTAAAACCTGATTAGGGATCGAAGGGCAGATTCCCCAAACTTCTCATATAACCTGCAGTTAAAAACAATGACACTTTAGCTTCCTATTGTAGTGAGATGATAGGACTTGTTCAGACTAAGTACTTTTAGAAATAAAAATATACCAACAAGGGAACAAGAAGCTGCCTATCATACAAATGAGCAAAAATAAAGACTAAGATTAAAGGGTGGGGGAAAAAAAGCAC
>PVJH01047786.1:0-11129 GCA_004026705.1 Nesogale talazaci | reverse complement strand
TTTTCACTTGTTAAAGTCATAAAGCCATTGGATAAAGGTTATTAAGTGGATAATTTTAAAATGGATAAATATCCAATGTGAAATAAAAACAGATAATACCACTATCAAAAGAGAAGTGAAACCCAGATGAACTAAGACCTCAGGAATATTTTTTCTTCTGTCCTATTCCTTCTGTATACCTTCTGTTAATTGCTAATGAAAACCTTGAAATTTTCTATAAAGCAAACATAACAAATCTAAGAATTAGAAAGAATAGGAGACACTGGAGAGGAGCTCAACGAATGTCCTGGTGGTAAATTCCCTGCATGTTCTTTTGGCTGATGTATGCTGGACTTGGAAGTGAAGTTTAGAAATATCAAAGAGAGAAGAAGAAAGAGAGAATGAGGGGGAGGTGGAGGAGGAGCAACATCAACAGAAGGAGAAGGGAGAAAGAGAAGGGAAGAAAGGAGGAGAAGGGAAGAAAAGTAAAGGATAAGAGAAAGAAATGCTTACTTTCTCTATTCACAGAACTAGGAAAGTGGCAGCAAGGCATGAAATTTGGGCTGTAATCACTGTACTTCAGCCAAACATCAAAGAGAAAACTTTGGTGCCTACCCCCATCCTAATAGCAAAGACCAAGTGGAGACCCTTGACCTCTACTTGTCCTTCATACCAGGCCCAATCTCCCTAGTTAGCTGCAGTGGGCTCAAAAAAAGTCAAGCTTGAAGCCAGGACTGCACTCTGATGGGGGTCAGTGGAGGCCATAGAACTAGCAAAAACAAGGCCTTCATGTTACTTCCCATCTAGGAAATACCATGGAGAGTCAGAACTCTCATTATCATCCAGGAGTAGGAAAGAGCCTTTCTCCTTGGGTACAAGAGAGGCAGTGGAAAACCTGGCTTCTTACTCCACATTACACAAGCAAGGCAACCTTTCCTCCAATCCCCAGACTGGTCTTAAAAAGGAAGCCAGCTAAACTGAAGGATTTAGTGAAGTCCAGCAGCTAATAGTAGTCAAAATATCCAAATTTCAAGGAGGAGAAAAAAATCATGATTTATTCAAAGAACCAAAGTCTCTCTCCTTGATAAGAAAAGGATGATACATGTTACCTGACACCCATTGTAAAGTAGTCACGATAAGAAACCTGACACCCATTGTAAAGTAGTCACGATAAGAAAGCATCAGGGAACAATATGAATATCCTTGAAAAAAAATAGTAATGAAAATCCTCAGCAAAGACTAGAAAGTCTCAGCAAAGAAGTAGGAAATATAAAGAAAAAACAAGTTGAAATTTTAGCCATGACCAAAACCAGAAAAGCATTGGAGGAATCAGCAAAAAGAACAGGGAACCAAACATGCTCCCAGGGGCCGTCAAGTCAGTTCTCAATCACGGAGATCCTATGTACACCAGAATGAAACACTGCCTGGTCCTGCACCAGCCTCATGATTGCTTTTTTATGTTTGAGCCCACTGTTGCTGCCATTGTGTCACTACACTTCAAGGGCCTTTGTCTTTATTGCTGCCTCTCCATTTACCCAAGAACTCAGCACTTCTCCAGGGACTGCTCTCTCCTGATGGTGACTTTTCCTCAACTCTGTTTCCAATATTTTATCAAATATGGGTGGGAGGTCCGATGCTGAGAGATATTCCTATCCAGACACCATTGTTTCTCCCACAAAAGGGATGGGTCTCTCCCTGCCTGAAAGGTTTGCTTAAATCAAGTCTCCAGCTCAAGGGCAGTCAGTCTTCCTGAATATTTGCTCAGCACATAGATTGAATAAGTATGGTGAGAGGATGCAACATTGACACACATCTTTCTTGATTTTTAACCATTAGACCACGCAGTGTGTTCATACAAGCTCGTATATGTAGGACCGCCACAGGAACACAATGAAGCATTTTGGCATTCTCATTCTTCTCAAGTCTATCCATTGTTTGTTATGATCTACACAGTCAAGTGCCTTGGCATAGTCAATTACACACAAGGAAACATGTTTGGAGGATTCTCTGTCTTGAGCTAAAATCTATTTGACAGCAATAAAATCTATTGTTCAACACCTTCTGAATATAGCCAGAGCTGCTGGAAGCTCCCAATCAATGTACTGCTACAAACATTGTTGGCTGGTCTTCAGCAAAATTTTACTTGCATGTGATAAAAAAGTTAATGTTCATAAATTTGCTCTTTTTTTTCATAACTTTTCTTTGGTATGAGTACTCATGTGGATGTATTCTAGTCAGTATGCCAAGTGGCTTCTTCTAAATGTCCTTCCACAGAAGAGTGAGCGCTTACAGTGATTCATCAGCTTTTTGAAACATTCAGTTAGTATTCCATCAATTTCTGGAGCCTTGCTTTGAGTTAGTGTAGTTTCAACCTCTTTCTTACCATTAGCTACTTACCATTAGTTCTTGCTCAGATGCACCCTCTTGAAATGATGAAATGTCACCTAGTTCATTTTAGTACAGTTACTTCATATATCTTTTCCGTATATTTTTAAATCATTTTATTGGGGATTCATACATTGCTGTTCACAATACATAAATAGAAATATTGTGCCAAGCATCTTCACATGCCTGCTGCTGTCATCATTCTTCAAATATCTGCTTTTCCACTGGACCCTTTGATATCAGCTTCTCATCCATATTTTTGCTTTCTGCATCATTCAATATTTTGCTTATAGAATCTGTCAATATTTTAACTTGATGCTTGAATTATTTTTTAGTTCAGTTTAAGCTATGGTGAGTGTATCCATTATTTTTGGTATCTAATTCTAGGTGTTGATATATTTTATTATAATATTTGTTTTCTCAAATTGTCCTTTGATATTTTCAACTCTCTTCTACTTCATCATTTGCTTTGTACTCTCCAATTAAGATCAAATTTCAGAGTCTCTTCTGACATACACTTTAATCTTTTATTTCCCATTTAAAATATGACCTTATGCTTTCTTCATGAATAATATTATTGATTTCCTCTCACAATTCATCAGGCCTTCTGTCATTAATGTTTAAGGCATCAAATCTGTTCTTAAGATGTTCTCAAAATTTGGGAGGGAGAGACTCAATGTCATATTTTGGTTCTCATGGCCCTATTTTAACTTTTTTCATCTCTATTGTGAACTTACCTAGGAACACTTCTGGTCTGTTCCACAGTCAATCCTTGACCTGAATTTAGCTGCTGATTTTGAGCTTTTCCTTGGTCTGTTCAGAGATGCAGTCAATTTGATTTCTGTGTATTCTCTCTGGAGAAGTCCATGAGCATAATTCTCTGCTGTGTTGTTGAAGAAATTTTGTTATGTATAAGTCATTGGTTTTGCAAAATTCTATCATGCGATTTTCAGTTGTGTTTCTATCACCAAGTCCATGGTATCCAACTAGAGTTCTTTCTTCTTTGTTCCCAAAGTCTGCCTTGCAGTCACCAATGACTTATCAATGTATCTTGATTTCATGTCTGATACATTTCTGACTGAAGACTGGTAAAATTCTTCAATTTCTTCATCACTAGATTTTGTGGTCAGTGTATCAATTTGAGAGAGGTGAATTGATTGGAAATCATGGAAGGTTGGTAGAGTCAGTTCTATCACAAACGGTAGTACTTCATGATTGATTTTGCAGGCCCCTTTTTGATAATGCCAAGCCCTTTCTCTTGATTGTGTTATTCCTGGCATGGTAAAACATATGACTTTCCAGATTCAAAATGACCAATATTAGCCAATTTCAGCTCACTAATGCTTAGGATATGAACTTTTATATTCCATTTTTCTTTTGATAGCTTTGAGATTCATATTTGGCACCTCCAAATTCCTATGAAAAGCATAATTTTGGACTTTTTTCTCCTTATCTGGAGTCATACCCCGACAACAAAATGAAAACCAGAAAGGTTCCACTCCCATAGCTTTTCCCATGAATGAGTCCATGGCTGAGAAACCAGCTCCTGCTCAGTCATATTGCTTGTGTCCTCCACCCTAAAGGGTCCATTCTCAGGCACAATTTCCCACAATGTTCTGCTTCCATTCATCAGATCTTTAGTATATTACAATGTGTTAAAACTATGCATGAGGTCTTCCTCCGCTCTGTCCTCCAGAGGGGGAGTGAAATCCTTCTTTGCTGTCTGTTCCTTTCCTGAAAACTTTGCTAAAACCTGCTCACTGTGGGTGACTCTGCTAGCAATTGAAATGCCAGGGACAGGGCTTCCAGCATCATTGCAATACACAAGTCCCCACAGTACTATAAACTGACAGACAAGTGGTGGCATTGGGTCTCTCCTGTCCTGTAGGATCTCTATGAATCAGTACTAGCTCAGTAGCCGTGGTTTTGTTGTGTGTTGTTTTGAGAAGTTCTAAGTAACCATCTTTCCCCCATATCAACAACAACAACAACATCTCACCACATGCTCACATGGCTAGAACACAACTCGCATTTACATTCTAAATTCAAAATATATCTTTTTTGATTAAGAGAATGTTGTACATTCCCCCTAAAGTATCAGTTTCAGTTGTATAGAAATTGCAGAATATACTTGACTTCACATACTGTCTATTAGAGGGATAAATTTATGGTCCAGGCTAAATAACCTTCCTTTTTCCTTATGGTCCTCCACCTTCTTTGTAATTGTCTACAATATGCGATGTTATTTGCTCTGTTCCAATGAGACTGCCTAGTAGAAAGCATTAACAATGCCCATTGGAAGCTGAAGGTTGGCTACCATTAAATCTCCAGGGCTTCAGTCGGTCATTTAGATGAAATCTTGGTGAACTTTCAGTTTGATAACCAGAGAAGGAACCTAGAATTAACTACTCTGAAGAGATTCGTCCCTCCAATAAATAAGGTACCAAATTCAGATGACTTCCCTGCTATGCATCACATCAGGTAGGAGATCCCTGTCTCAAGTAAACCTTAAGAAGACACTATATATAGTGACTTAATCTATTTAATTGCTATATCGTGCCCTAGAAAAGATCCAGGGGACAAATCTATAGGAAGTGAAAACAAGAGAATCAAGAGGATAGTATGCATATATTTGGGTACCCTGGAAAGAATTGTTGAGGAATTACATAAGAAGTGAAATGATCTTGAGATTTTGACAAGTTCTATGCTTAAAAGCATTCATTATGAAATTCTTACCTCTCATATAATAAGTAGTCATATTGTAGTGCTTCTATGTTGATGATTTATTTGATTAATGTCAAAGGGATTCAGAATTTAACATATATTATGTATAATTAGAGTGGAGGCATTATGCAAATAATTTGTAATTTTAACTGTAAGAAATCTCTATTTGATTTTTGCTATGCTTCATAGTCATTTTTAATAGAATAAAAAATAAATATATGAGTCTTCATTTATTTTTCATATCTCCTTTCCCTTTGGATAATGGCACAAAACATAATATATGTGTAAGGAAAATGCGACAGAGGCATTATACAAAAGAGACATTTCAACTTGAGTCTCTGGGGAGGCTTATTGGAACAGATGGCCTTTGTTACCTTATTTTTTTTTAATCACTTCTCCCTTCTACTCACCCAGTCACATTACCCAGAGAAAAGCAGAACACTTTTTTTATTGGATGTCCTTTCAGAGGCCCAAGAGGACTTCTGAAAATTCGTGGAAAAATTCATTATCTTTTATGTTTCTTAAAAAAACTTTTTCGTGTGAATTAGGTGAAAGTTTACAGAGCTGGTCATGCATTTGATATTCAACAGCTCATACTCACGTGGTTTCAACTCATGCGCTGCACTTTCCCCAATCTGCTTTCTTCTTGTGTGTCCTGTTTCTCCTGCTCCTTCTTTCTTAACTTTCTGGACTTTACCCTTGGCTGGATGCTGCACCTCTGATCGTAAATCGTTGGCTATTCTATCACAGGGGTGAGTTCAGGTCCAGATCCAAAGGGTAACTGAAAGTCTTAGTCAAGATGGTCCCATTTGTCTGAACCCGAAGCCTGATCTCTTTCCTGATTTTGAACTTTGTTTTGAATTTTCAAGTCTGACCTTTGAATTGGAAGAGGCAATCCATGGATAAGACAAAAGTAATGGGCAGTGTTCATAGGCTTAATAAATACTAAATAACCTGACATTGACTGAAGAGTAGTGCCGTTTACAATGGAAACCAAATCATGTATACTTGACAGTCATGCTAAGGATTTGAGTTTCAATCTCTTGCCTTTAAGAAATGATGTTATAAGTGTGAGATCTAGGAAAAAGCAAGAGTTAAAATGACTTTGAGATTTGCAAGCTGGACGAATGAGAGAATTGCTTAGAGGAAAAAGAGGCGAGATAAGGAAGAAAATTGTGAGCTGAGGTCAAAAATAACTACACAATATTCATATCTATAAAGCTGTCATAAACACATTTGGAACTCTGATACACCATGAGGAACGGTGCTACAAAATTAAATGCCATTGTGAAGAGGTGATTACTGATGGCAGAGAAGTGAATGGAAGGACGGAGAAAGGAAGGGAGTGAAAAGACATGAGGCTGATAAGCATATGATATAAAAGGAAAAGAGGAAAACTTATAAGTTAGGACCTTCATGGACTCCACATGCAAATGTCATTAGGAAGGATCAAAGACAGTCATAGTGAAAAATCAATGAGCAAAACAAGGAGTTATTTTACTCAAAAACATAACAAGACTAATCTTTGTAATTAGGTCTTTGAAGACATTTGATAGTTTCCCTGACTGTAGCAACAAAAGGCATTGTTAAGTGTGTTAGGATCAAAAAGGATGAAAAAAAGTGAAGGGAGAATTTACTTATCTCCCTTCAGGAAACTTCTTGTGAAAATGCAAGGCAAAATTAAGAAGAAAGGACAAAGGAGGAAGGAAGTTTGTGGAAGATATTTATGTTTTTAATTTTTGATAAGTTAAGTCTAACAATTTTGTCACCTGGTACGAAGGTGAAAGGACAAATAGAAATCACACAAATGAAACTTGGGCTTAACTTGGTGGTTTTCAAATGGGGTGATATTGTTCCTCCCTAGACATTTAGAAAAATATAGAGACATATTTATTTAGCTGACACCATTGTGTGTTTATCTATGGTTGTTCCTGAGTGTCCTGCCACACACAGGAAATCCCTCATAATAAAGATTTATCCCACTCAAAACGTAGTGACTACAGAGATTCAGAGACCCTGACTTACCCAGAACACCAAAATTTTACATTAGGTGGAAAGATTAAAATCAAGAGGAACTTGATTTTTAAATATTTCAATTATTGGAAATCCAAATAAGATGTTCTACACCGACCTGTAGGATAACTATAAGTGAGAATTGGCTTCAATGCAATGAGTTTGGGTTTTGTTTTTTTATAAAATAATGGAAATGTCCTAGATTTTGTTTTATTCAGATATGAGATAATGTAATATTTAACAGGTTAGTTCTGCAGCCCCAATATGGACTCATGCTCTATTGCTTGTCCAACTCTAGGCAAATTACTTATCATCACTTGGACTGTGATTTCCTTTTGGAAAATGAGATTAATGAGTGTATTGACTATGTAATGTTATAGGGAGATTCAAGGAAGATATGTGCAGTTGTATCAACAGTGATTAGCTTTGTTATTGTTTAATAAATGTCATAGTTTTATTATTATATAGCTTAAGCATCTACTAAGATTTTGTAAGACAAACATCTGCCTGGAAATTATTAAACGTATCTGGCCTGAAGTTTTCATTCATTCTTACCAGGAAAAAGATCTATGCCTCAAAATCTTTGTGAGAACTGCTTGATACCACATGCACGTAAACATCTGAAACAACAACTGTGACCTAGCAGGTTCTCCACACTCCAAGCCTCTCCCCTCTGTTTTCTTTTTTTGCAGGATGAAAAAGACTATGCATCATTTATTGAAATCTACCTCAGTTTTTTAGGTTACATATGTTCCACTTGCATAATATTTTCATGCAGTAGACTGGGACATTTAGCATAATAAACCTGTGACCATAAAAGCAAGAATAACTCTGGAAAACAAATAAACAAAAGTCAACTAAATCCTTTACAATTGAGTCCAACTCACAGCACCTTGTAGGACAGAATAAACTTACCCTAAAGGGTTTCTGGGGCTGTCGTCTTTATGGAAGCAGACTGTTCATCTTTTTCCTGCTGAGTCATTCATGGATTCAAAACCCTAACCTTGGCTTAGCAGCTAAGCACTGTACCATTGCACCACAAGGCCTCCTTCAGAAATAAACAATAGAATAGAAACTAAGTAACTTAAACTTTGGATGAAACGGGTAAAAGAATTTGTGTTCTATTTGAGGATCCCCCTCAATTACTGTTCTTTTATAAAGACTGGTTTCATTTTTCAAGAAATCATAGTTGCTAAAACAAGTCATTGAATTATTGTAAGCCACCTTTATTTATTTTTGCTCCTGTTCTAGAGACTACCACACTGTATCGTCCCAAGTGTGGACAAGTGAAATGGTCCTCAGACAAGCCCTGCAAACAGGAGTGCCTGAAATGAGATTCTACTGGAGGGCTGTGAGAGCCTGTGTTTGTATGCAAGAGACTTAAGAAGGACTTTGGATTTTCATATGGAATAAGTAAGTCATGGAAGAGGTTGGTATTCTTACTTAGAATGAAAATCACACTCTTAAGTTTGGGTCCAGAGTTAATTGTCAGAACTCGCACAGATTCTTGAGACTTTTATTAGTTCACCCAACTCAGATACACTTTCACAGACAAAATAAGATGGGAAGTTGTAATATATTTTATAATTACTTTGATTCAAGTTAACTGATATTTTAAGAAGCATGTCAGGTCTATAATGTAATGATTTTCATCCAGCAAGGCAAAGGGATTTTCTTATCTGAGCACTTACTGGGATGCTATGAGCTGAAGTCAACTAGATGACAGTGAGTTTTGTTTTCCTGCAAAATAGAAGAGCCTAAAGCAACTCTACTTTTTTATTAATTTGAAAGATGTATCCATTAGGTCATAAAGAAGATGAAGCAAGAATAATGCAAACTAGCCCATATATAACTTTGGTAGGCAAAGAAAATGAGTCATCAGGATAATCAGACAAAATGAGTTCTAGGTAATTAAAGTGAAAATAAGAACTACATTTTAAGAAAGTATTGGCATGAATAAATTAGTATCGGGATTGCTATTATAGAATTATACAAAATAAATCCAATGGCATCTCTTTCACAAGAGAGTTAAAATTATTTATGATTGATATACCCATAGTTAGATAAATTTTTGTTAATGTGTATTATTGATCATTAAGAAGGTCCCAAGGTAGGGCAAAGTGTTTGTGCTTAAATGATAAAATAAAGATTAAGAGATCAAACTGCCCCAGCACTAGCCTGCAATTGAAAACTTCTAGTTACTTCTACTTCTAGCTGGATTATAAATTAAAAAATCTTCCCGATCATTTCTACTCAATGGCAATGAATATCAGCAACAGCATACAAAGAATGTTTATTGTATTACACTTACTTGAATAGTACAATGGGTTATAATGCTTTATCATATTTAACTTTGAGTTAATTTTTCTAAAGTAGATTTCTAAAGATGTGAAAAATCTGTTTATTATGAGAAAGACTATTGTGAAGATTCAATCTCAAAATTGGATCTAAAATGAATTAGGCTGAAGTCATATAACAATAGAAATCAAACCATGAACAGCTTTCAAAGAATTACAAAGAATGCTGTTCTGAGATTTATTGAAATTAATGATGGAAAATTACCAGAAGACCGACACTTCTAAGTTGTGTTTGTCAGTCTTCAAAGTGTTAAGTTATACTTCTAATTTTATGCCAGTCACTCAGCTTACTGGTGATCTAGTTTATTACTGTGCTATATACGCACATATACAGATTTCCAAAGCCAAACACACTGCTATAGAGTCCGTGCTGATCTATAGTGACCGCCTATGGGTTTCCAAAAATGCAACTGTTTATGAGAATGGAAAGCCCAGTCTTTGTCCACTGGAGCTGTGCTGGTTTTGAACTGTGACCATGTAGTCTGAATCCCAACATATAACCACCACACCACCAGAACTTCCACTCACACATATACACATACACCTCTATTGATTGATTGGGTTTTTTTGGATAATATTTGATGATACCCCAGGACTCAAGAGACTCTAGTGATTCTGATAAGTCCTTTAGCTTTATTTAGACATTTTCGTGGGGGTCTTTCCTTCTCTTCACATATAAAGCTGTCTGAAGAAGTTTTGTGCTCAGTAGACACCCACTGTATCAGGAATGCCAGAATCCTTCATGAGGAGAATGTTTTTGGTTCATAATTTGATCCCTTCATATTTTCCTTCTTGTAGGGTTATTTCAGAAGAAGCATGTGGCAGGGAACCCAGGAAAAGCTCAATTCTTCAGTGGTGTCTGAGTTTGTCTTGCTGGGGCTCTCCAGTTCACAGGAAGTCCAGCTGTTCTTTTTTGTTTTCTTCTCTGTCTTGTATGTGGTCATTGTACTGGGCAACCTCCTCATCATCCTCACTGTGACTTCGGAGGCCAGTTTGCACTCTCCCATGTACTTCCTTTTAGGAAACCTTTCCTTTGTTGACATCTGTCAGGCTTCCTTTGCAACTCCTAAAATGATTGCAGATTTTCTGAGTGAACACAAGACCATCTCCTTCAATGGCTGCATAGCCCAGATTTTCTTCATCCACCTCTTTACTGGAGGGGAGATGGTGCTACTTGTCTCCATGGCTTACGACAGATATGTAGCCATATGCAAACCCTTACACTATGTGGTCATCATGAACCGGCGGACATGTACTGTGTTGGTAATGATCTCCTGGGTTGTGGGCTTGGTGCACACATTAAGTCAGTTATCGTTTACTGTGAATCTTCCTTTTTGTGGACCCAATATCATAGATAGTTTTTTTTGTGACCTTCCTCGAGTCACCAAACTTGCCTGTCTGGACTCTTACATCATTGAAATACTTATTGTGGCCAACAGTGGAATTCTTTCCCTAAGCACTTTCTCTGCCTTGATCAGCTCTTACATCATTATTCTTGTCACCGTCTCGTTTAAGTCTTCTGCTGCAATGGCCAAGGCATTTTCCACCCTGGCTGCACATATTATGGTGGTTATATTATTCTTTGGTCCCTGCATCTTCATCTATGTTTGGCCTTTTACCACCTACCCAGTGGATAAAGTCCTTGCAATATTTTATACCATTTTCACTCCC